>CAUYUJ010020400.1:115000-127500 GCA_963575745.1 Prorocentrum cordatum
TCCACGATTGCGAATTTGGTTTTCTTTCGCATTTTCGCAGGCCACGTTAGTGGCCAACGTTGCTCTCGCTTCAGTGTTGGCCACATCCGTTCTTGCGAACGTCACTCTCGCCTCAGTGGCAGCCACATCCACGACTACGACGGCTGCTGTCGCCTCAGCGCCAACCATAACTAGCCATGATTGCGAACGTTGCTCTCGCTTCAACGCTGGCCACATCCATGATTGCGAGTGTTGCTGACACCTTGGCGCTGGCAACATCCACGATTGTGAATGTTGCTCTCGCCTCAGCGCTGGCCACGCCTCTCGCCTTCCCCCCCCCTCCGTGCCCCCCCCCGCTGGCGCCGCCTGCCGGGGCGGAAGCCGAGGTCAAGGGCGGGCCGGGCTCGGGCAAGACAGAGATCGCGGCCCACATCAGGCGCGGCTCGGCCCCTTGGGGTGCCAGGGCGCATTTACCCCAGGGCGAGGAAGAGGAGGAGGAGGAGGAGGAGGAGGAGGAGGAGGAGGAGGAGGAGGAGGGCGGGGGAGGGCACGCGGGGAGAGAACGAGGACAGTAGGGAGGAGGCTGAGGAGGAGGAGGGGAAGGAGGAGGAAGAGGAGGAGGACCGTAGGCATTTTGGCCCAAGGCTCGAACCCTTGTCGCGGGGTTTCGAACCAAGGTTTTCGCCGCCGTGCGACAATCACCAGAGGGGACGCCCGACGCACCTTTTGGTCGCTCCCGCTGTGTGTCGGCCCGCGACCTCAGCCTCTCTTTTCGCACCCTCAATGCGCTTGCTGTCTGTATCCGTCTCCCTCGGCACATGTCCAATGGGCAATTTAGCGATAGGTGGAGGTGAAACTTCTGTGGGTGCGGGCAAAATCTGCCGCACTGGACTTGGTGCAAGCATTGCCGTACAGAATGCAGAAAGGAACAGTGCCCACCGTGGTTGCGGGAAACATCAGCGCGTGCAGCCAATCGGTGGAACAGGACCAGCCCGCAGCGCTTAGAAGGGACCTGATCCTCAAAGGTCCCGCTCGCTGACCTCCAGAAGCTCGTGGACATTGCTACACAGATGGGGCACAAAGCCACACCGACCAAGTACCCAGCCGAGCTGGCAAAGGCCAGCGTTATACGCCCAGTGCATCAACGGGCTGCCCAAACCCAGCGCAAGGCTACTGCCATTGAGGAGAAGCTCGGCACCGCCACAGACACCCTAGGCAAGCTCCATCCGCAGGTTCCTGAGCAGGCTTAGCTGGTGCGCGTCTTGGTCACTGAGCTCGAAGCTGCGGAGATGGAGAACAGAACGGTCCTGCAGGAAGAATATCAAACCACAGCCGGCCACCAGAAGAGCAGCGCCCCCGCAGGCAAGCTCAACCTGGAATCCCACCTGCAGGGCAAGGTCAATTCGGAGGATCTCTTCGATGATGGAGGCATGTTCGACATCGGTGACGAATGCGAATTTGGGGCAGAGGACGAACCAGAGATCGCCAGGCGCAAAGAGGAACCCAAAGCCACCATGCAGGATGTGTCCGCCAAGCTCTTCGCCGACGCCAAACAGAAGTGCGACGCATCCCGAGCCGCCCACGAGGAGCAGAAGAAACGCCTCGCGGCCAGGAGGCGCCGTGCCGAATCCGCTCCTGCTCCTTCCTGCTCGTGACACTCGCGGTGGCGAACCAGCAGCTGGCAGTGGAGCGCCAGCGGATGGAACCACAGAGGCTGCACAAGAGGCCCCCGCAGCAGACAGGCCAGCGCCGCCTCAGCAGTCTGTTAATGAGCGGGCCGCAGCGGCCCTCCTCGCAGGCAAGGGCGCCAGCTGGGGGACGCCAGAGTCGGGCGGGTAACCCACCCCACGCCGCCCTGGAGGGCAGCGACTTGTACAGTTCGACCTTCGCCCTACCATCCAATATTAGTCTGAAGATGAAACTGGTGATGCTCAGTGTCCAGGGCCCCGACCCTATTTACAGCATGATCAGCCTCCCCCGCTCCCACCAGAGTCCCCAACCATATGGATGGGTGGAACTCCGATCGTGGCAGAACACGACGGTTGTAGTCCACCAGCTGCGGCAAAGGCCAGGGCATGCTATTTTGGCTCAAGGTCTTAAGTTCCCCAGGGGACCAAGTGGATACCGCTAGTCCGCCGCTGGCAAGACCCTTGCGGTCTGGCAGAGTTTTGCATCGATCCGCGCTCGGGCGGTTGGGTAAACGGAGGCGTTTCCCGTTCCTGGCCGCTCGATCGCACAGCGCCTCTTCCCATGGGCAGCAGCCGCCGCAAGGACAAGAAGGGTCGTCGGCAGGCACAGCGCTCGGATGGCTCCGACAAATCGCTCCCCTCTTCTGCTTCGCCTGCTGCCCGTACTTCTCGTCACGATCGTCGGGGTGCCCCTCAGTCTCCGCCCAGCTCTGGAGGCACCAGCTCCCAGCGCTCCCGCAGCGCTGGTCGCAGCACGGCCCGCGGAGAGGCGGCTGGCGGACCGATGTCTTTGGAAGATGCCGACATGCTGGACTTGTGCCCGACCTTCCCGAACGACGAGCAGGCGGTGGTCGAGTCGGGCCAAGCCGTTCGCCCTGGCGCCCTTCCTGAACTTGCTGCTGGTCCATGGGTCCTTGGGGCGCCTGTTGTTGGTCTCCCCACGCCGCCTCTCGAGCCTGTTGGCAATGCGAGCTGGCCACCTGGCTCTGACCCATGGGCTGCTCCTCTTCGCACCGCCGCTGATCGCCATGATGCAACTCCTCCACATGCTCCTGGTGACACCTCGTCTTCTGGAGCGACCCCTGACAAGGCGGCGACATCGACGACGGATATCCCTGGCATGTCAGACGTCCTCGAGCAATTCAAGTTGGACATTATTGCGGAGATGTCCCGCGCCTCTGCCGAATCCATCGCCAACATGGTCCGCACGGAGCTCCCTCGCACCATCTCGAACGTCGTGCAGCCCCTCGTCACCCAGCTCGACTCGGCGATGCACGCGAGGTTCAGAGCGCAGGAGATCCGCATGGTCGAGGTCGAAAAGCGAGTTGGTGCTGTCGAGTCAGCCCACGCCTCGCTCGCAGACCGCTTCTCGTAGCTGGAGAAGGAGCTGGACCTCGCCCGCGCCGCCCCTCGTGAGCCCATCGCTCGCGCGGCAGAGTGGCAGCGGGCCGCAGACCCTGGCATCTTCGTCATCACCGCGAAGGAGGAGGTGGGCAATAATCTGGTCGGTGATGCGCTGGCGGGCTGGATGCAGGCCGCCAACTACGAAGCTGGCAAAGACTTCGCTCTCGAGGGCGACGAGCTCGGCCGCAGGTTCACTCTCCGCTTCAAGGGTCTTGCGGTCACGTGTGCTGCGCGTGTTCGTCAAGCACATGCTCTCCTTCGTGATGCCCATGGTGTCTGGCGGCAATTCTCGGCCCCGATGCCAGGCGGGCGCCGCATCCCGATCTATGTCAGTGTCGATCGCAACAGGTTCGAGATCGCAAGGGAGCGCAACACCAAGAGGCTGCGCGACAAGCTCCAGGACTTCATCGGGAAGAGGGCCTTCATGGACAAAGAGGCGGGCACGCTACCGGTCGACTGGGAGGTCATCGCTCGCGTCATCGTCGACCCGTCTGACCCGCCTAAGGTGCAGTGGAACATGGGCGCTCTATCTGATCTCCGCCTGGTTCGCGCCGACCTGGACAGGCTCGCTAACGAGCTCTTCCTGCCCAAGCGAATCGAGTGGAGTGGGTAACACGTTCTGCAACACTGACCAGTTGATCTTCAACAGCTGGAACTGTCGGGCTCTTCTCCATCACCAATCCTCCATCTTGGCCCGCAAGGCCGACGTCCTGCGCTCCCTCCTCCCTCCATCTTCTATCACGGCTCTTCAAGAAGTTCATGGTCCACCTGCTGCGGTCGAGGAGCTTCTTTCGCGTCTTCGAGGAGAAGTCGCGGTCTTTGGCTCTGCGGGCTGCGGCGGCGTCTGCACGCTTATCCCTGCCCCCCTCTTATCGGACATCCAAGTCACGCCGATGGAGATCGTCCCTGGGAGGGTGCTGTGCCTCGAGCTCATCCACAGGCGATCGGGTTTTTGCTGGTTCCACTGAAATGTTCACAATCATGATCTCGATGCGAAGGACTTCGATGCCATCTGGCAGGTATTCTCGCCCCAGCTTGAGCAGGTCCGACTCGACCCCTTAAAGTTCAGTGTTCTCTTGATCGGCGGCTTCAATCTCGCGGACGAGGAGGTCGACTACTCCACAGCCGAGCTGATCTACGTCCGCGGCCGCCCTCGACGCCCTCACTATGGCCAAGCAGGCTCTGCTGCGGCGCGTGCCTCTGCAGGTCGCCAGTCCCATGCTGGGCGTTCGAGATGGAGGAGGATCTTTCGGCAGCTTACGGAGCTCGTGGCGCCTGGCCTCAGCCATTTTCATGTTGGCACGCGCACGGGCTCCCGCATCGACAGGTGCTTCACGGCATCGCCACCTTGGCTTCTCTGTCAACTTTGGCAATGTGCTCGGCATCGCGGCGAACCGCAAGAGTTCCATGACGCGCACCTGTCCGACCACGTCCCGCTTGAGGTCTCATGGCAATCGCGGCGCTGGGAGTCCGAGGGCGAGCCGCGCTCTTGGAAGATACCTCGGAGCATCTTCTGTGATCCTCTCTACGCGCCGATCCTCGAAGAGTATGAGAAGATCGCTGGCATCGGTGAGTTCGACGCGTTTGCCTGCTCGTCCGCGAAGGACCTTCACTTCTCGGCGCCGGCGGAGCTGGAGATGGCGACCCGCTGCAGACAGGCGGCTGCGCGTGCTGTTCGCGACCTGCAGCTGCGTGGCCGCCCTAGGATGCGCGAGAGCCGTTCGATGCTCCTGCGCTCTCTTGCTCGGGCTGTCTGGCGTCAGGGCTCTCGCTTGGGAAACATTCTCTGGCAAAGGCATCCCTGGCTTCGCTCCTTCTTTTCGGTGGGCTCGTCGTCCTCGTCTGTTGTCCTCTCCTCTCCTGATGCCTTTGCCCGTGCGCATTCCGATTCGCAGCTCCAGGAGGCCCAGGTCGAAACCGAGAGGCTCCAACGGGCCGAAGGGGCCTCCAGAGCGCACGGTCGCTGTGCTCGTCTCAGATCCCAAGCGAGAGCCCTTAGACGTCGTGCCCAGGTTTGGTCCCCATTCAGTCGGAGGCGGTACCTGGCGGGAGTGGTGGAGGGGGGTCTCGACGGAACTGCGCCGACCGTTCACGCCTCAGCCGAGGGCCAGACCGCTGCCCTCAGGGCCTACTGGAGCCCTATATTTGAAAAGCAGCAAGAAGTTCCGCGATGGGGCCAGCGCTATCTCTCTAAGTTCGCTTCCGAGCAGGATTTCTCCCTGCTTCCTCCTCCCTCTCTCTCCGCGATTAGAAGGTTCATTCGACGTGTTTCGCACGCGGAGCCTGGCCCTGATGGGCTAGCGTACTCCGCTTGGAATTTTGGCCAGGGGCCCCAGGTCCTTTTAAACGTCTTCCACTGGTTGGCGAGCGGCCAACGGATGCATCTCGACTTTGATGCATGCCTGCCGGCTTTCATTCCGAAGGGTGTTCTCGATGGCGACGACGAGCGCTCTGGAGGTGTAGTCACGGGAAGGACACCCGCCCCATCGGTCTGAAAAACACATCCAACAAAATCGTTGCTGGGGTCGCCAACTCGGGTCTGTCTGAGGTGGTGAAGAAGATTGGCGCCCCCGTGCAACGAGGCTTCATTCGAGGCCGTAACTTTTTTTATCGAATGTATACGAGCTCGACGCGCACGCGAGACTCACTAGTGCACGTGAGCTTCCAGAGGGTGCCATTTTGGCCTTCGACTTTGCCCAAGCTTTCCCTTCGGCCAGCCAGTCCTGGCTGATGCTTGCGCTGCGACAGATTAAGCTTCCTCGCGGATGCTCGCTCGCAACTCAGGGCTTCGACCACCTCAATCCCTGTCTCTTCTCTGTCCGAGGCCTCCTTCTCCCTCTCTTCTTCATGATCTCAGGTGTGCTGCAAGGTTGTCCTCTCAGTGGCAGCCTCTTTGTCATTGCGATTGATAGCTTCTTGTGGGATATGTTTCGCAGTGTGCAGAGGCCTGGCCACGGTCAGATACGACCCACCCCACGCCGCCCTGGAGGGCAGCGACTTGTACAGTTCGACCTTCGCCCTACCATCCAATATTAGTCTGAAGATGAAGCTGGTGATGCTCAGTGTCCAGGGCCCCGACCCTATTTACAGCGTGATCAGCCTCCCCCGCTCCCACCAGAGTCCCCAGCCAGATGGATGGGTGGAACTCCGATCGTGGCAGAACACGACGGTTGTAGTCCACCAGCTGCGGCAAAGGCCAGGGCGTGCAGGTGGGGTACCCGTCCAAGGGAGACACATTCTACGGCCGCGACACATGCTGATACGACCGTGGCGGCTGACCCTCCTGCCTTTTTCCCGAGCCCCTCCCCTCAGGAGTAAAATGACAAAGATCAGGGGCTTCCTGACCGCAGAAAACCAATTGTCGCTCGATGAGCATGCCCAGCTATGAAGAGCAGCAAGGCCACAGACAATTCCTCTGACACCATAGATCAGACGAACAAAATGCTCTTACAACATTCCCACAGCATGGGTAGACCGCGTGACGAGCATCTGCTGGCAGTACACAACGCCGGGGCGAGCCGGCTGCTCCCTCCGAGTCACTTGATGACGAAGAGGAAGAAGGAGGAGAAGAAGGTGACGATGATGGTGAAACAACAGTTTGAGCCACAAGTGTTGAATTAGCCCATAACATACAGTATTGAGCACGTCGCAAACCACCAATTGAACAATTCACCAAATAATGAAATCAAATGCAATGGGGAAGTTCTGGGGCTGCCTGCTCGCGCTGCAGAAGGTCAGCCTGAACGCGGCGGTCAGCCACCACCACCTGGCAGGCCTGAACCTGAGGTCAGCCTGAAGTATCTTGGGCCCACCGGGTCGCATCCGGCAGCCCGCAGTACGTGCCGCTCGCACCGCAATTGGCGAGATGGTCCGCTCTCTCGTTCAAGAACTGGCCCGTGTGGGATCCCACCTTGCGCCATTCGATGGAAGAAGAGATCTGGTCGTAGATGTGGCGGGCTCTCAGCACGAGCGTGAGATTCTGCCGTGCCCGGGTCCGCCGCTGAATGACACCGGCCGCGTACTCCGAGTCGTACTCAATGATCGCCTTGGCCGGCTGCCGCGCGGCAGTGCTCAAGTGGCCCCGCAACCACGAGAGGCCGATGAAGAGGGCGCTGAGCTCTCCGACGTTGTTGGAGTCCTGTGTGGCCCCGATGTAGCAAGGGTCGTTGACGTTGGTGACTGTGGGGCCGCAGTAATCCAGCAGCGCGTGGCCTCCGGGGGCCGCCGCAGTGAAACCCCAGCCCGAGGCTTCCTCGTCGTTCACAGATCTCGACGACCCATCGCAAGACAGGGTGAGGTCGAGCGGGTACTGAAAGTCTCCAGCTCCAGGCTGTGCAGGAAGATGATCGGCCGGCTCGGCGGCCCGCCGGACAGCTGCCACGTCCATGCCGGGCTTGACGCGCTTCAGCGGCGGCAGGGCAGAACGATAGATTGTCATGAGTGGTTTGGAACGCGGCTGGTCCATTGTCAAACGTACCGGCTTGCCCGCTCGGTGGTCTGCCAGAGCCTGGGTAGCAATGGCATTCACACGCAACAGATACGATGATATCGCTATGGCGTGGTCAGGATGCACTGGTCTGGCTCCATACGACGCCGGGATAAGCCCGCAGCGCGCCAGACACGGCCTCCCCTCAGGAGTACATGGGAGGCCGTGATGGAGGTAGGCAGGGGAGTGGATATTCCAGCCACGGCACATTAAGCTCATGGGTGCGATATGGCTGTGGCGGCAGGCTCCTCTGTCTTTCCCCTGGCCTCTTCCCTACGGGGCAGTTTGGAGGCCGTGATGGATCTAGACAGCAGCGAAGCGCTAGCCACAGCACATGGAGACCAGTCACCGCCAGTGCAGCGCAGAGGTGACCCACGTGCACCTGGGGACGCAGGAGGTGCTGGTGGGGGTGGCCTATTCGGTGGAGGTGAAGACCGTGGCGTAGTGGAGAGTCGCGGGGGCTACCATCACAGCGCACATAGTTCGAAACTGAAGCCGGCGAGGGTCAACCAGGGCAGCGAAGAACACGGCGTAGCGGAGGGTCGCGGGGACTACAATCACAGCGTTTGTGCCTCGGAGCTGTTCCTGGCACCGCAGATCCAAGCACCGCAGATGAACGAGGATAGCAGCGGCGCAGATATTTCTATAGAGTGTCAGCGGCGACAAGAAGTTACCTGGGCATGGGTTTTCTCCTCGGTGATGGAGCTCGAGCTGCGTGCGGCCCTGCTGATTTTGCTCAAGATACTTGGTGCGTCGCCGCAAACGATTTCATCAGCGTTAGAACGCGAAGTCCTGCGAAAGCCCCTAAGGAGGGGATCGCCTCAGGTTCTGAGTCTCCACGCGGTGCTGGAAGTCCTGCAAAGCCCCCGCGGTGACCTCGGGCGCGCCGTCGCCACCCGCGTCTTGTGGCGCGAAGCCCGCCCCGCTGACCCAGCAGACCTAGACCGGCGCGGACGGCGAGCTCGACCCCGCGGGCGGCGTCGATCGCCGGAGCCCAATTCCCGCTTCGTCGCTTCATGGCCCCGAACCTATCAGAATGCAATGTCCTGAGGAAGCCCCCAAGGAGGGGGGCGCCTCAAGCTGGAACGCTTGAGGAAGCCCCCGCGGCGGGGAACGCCGCGGGCGCGCAGTCGCGACGCAAACTTTGCGGCGCGGAGCTCGCGCCGCTGATTCAGCAGGTCCAGAACAGCATGGAGGGGGAGTTTGACCCCGTGGACGACATCGACAGCCAGAGTCCAACTCCAGCTCCGTCGCATCAAGTCCCAGAACCCGTCACCGTGCCGGCGCGCGCGCGGAGGGCCGAGCCCCTGGAGGTGATGCCCTACGCCCAGGCAACCCTGGATGGCCAATCGCGCACGCCATCTTGCCCTGCAGCCCCTCCGGTAGGCCCATTGAGGAGGTGCGGCGCGCCAGCGCGCGGTCGGAAGGTGACGGACATCGGCTTCTACTTCAGCGACTGCGCCATGTGGGGCGAGCTCGGGCAGCAGTGCCTTGGGCGCCCCCGCAAGGATAGCCGCATCCACGCGCGGAAGGAGGCCGAGACGCATTTGCGAGGGGCGCAGTATCACGCAGCCACGCGACATCTTCAGCGAGACCAATGGCAGGAAGGGCGCGAGGCCCTAACCGCCGAGGCGCGGGGCCACCCGGGCCACGGAGGCGCTTGGGTCATGGCCCCCCCCCACCTCTCCTCTCGCCCTCTCCGTCTTCGGCAGTCCGAAGGGCCCTCTCTCGCGCGGGGGCAAGGGCAGTGGGCCTCCAGAGAGCTTCGGACCCACGGGGCCACCACCCCGTTCATCTCGGCTTGTTTTGCCGAAAGGATTATGGGGGGGGGCAAGCGGGCTCGAACGTGGAAGCGTTCGCCCACCGATTAACTCCCGGGAGCCGCTAGCCGCACCGCCGTTGTTTCCCAGCTGGGATGGGGAAAGGTGCCTGCCAGTGGCGCCCTCAGCCGCGGGCAGATCTGCCCCCGGAATACCATCGATCTTTTCTGATTCCAAGGCCCATCGAGACCGAGTGCAGATAGTCCGCCGAGGTGCCCCTCAATGAGACGGGCGCGCGCCCTGAGCCCGCTGGAGAAGGCGACCGACCGATTGCCATAATCCAGGGCGCGCATCGGGTGCGGAGCCGATTTCGAACATTCCCAGTCCCGCAGTGGAAGCGGCCCGCGTGCGCATCTGGGGCGCAGCGGCGCAAGGATCGGACCCCCTGCGAGCTGCCGCGCTTCGACGTGCCCGTGCTGAAGCTGCTTCGCGGATCGATTGCGACTGCGCCCCGCTGCTCTCTGACGCCGAAAAGATGTTCGACGCGGTGAGCCTTTTTTGGGATATTGCCCAGGGGAGAAACTCAACTACCCAAATGGCATCATGCGCCTCGGCATGGCCATGGACACAGCAGACAGAGTTTGAACCATGGGCGCTGAGGCGTCAACGTTGAACCGCGTGGACCGCTCCATCTTGCAGGGTTGTCTTTAGTCAGTCGCGCGGGCTCGGGCCCGCCTACCTTTGCGAGATGATGGAACATATGCACGCAGGCTATCGGCTCCATGGAGCTCAGCATTTGGGTCGACGACGTCAGCTCGCGGACCCGAGGTCCGAAACCCAGAGTGCTTAACACCGCGGTTGCAGGAGCCAGGGCCTGAGTCCAAGCCGCGCGATCACGGGGGCTGAAGGTCTCAGACCTTGGTTGACTTCTCATCGCAGGGGAGGTTCACTGCAGTGGTGGGCGCCAGGATGAAGAAAGCCAGAGGACGCGCGAAGCGAGTGCGAGGCATCCGAGGAGGGCTCCCCGCCCACCCGCAGCCCCCAGGGATCTCAGGGCCACTGTGGCCTCCATCACTGGCAAACATCGAGCTGGAGGCTGCGCGACGCTTGCTCTCAGGCTGGGCCTGGGGAAGAAAGGGCCCCCCCTCTTCTTCGGGCGCGTGGACCTGAAGACCTGGGCCGCCATCCCCCCGAAGCCCATGGCCGAGCGAGTGGCCCCAGTGGCTGCCTGGAAGTAGCGCCTAGCTGCTACGAAGACGGCCAACGGCCCCTGGAACAAGGTCAGGGCCCCATCGGGGCCGTCATCAATGCCCTCCTGCAGGCCAACTGGGGCCCTAAGCTGCCGCGGGCGCGGGCCGACTGCACAGGCGACATGTATTCGACCACCTCCCCGACGAGGCCCCCGTGGACAGGCCGCGTTCCACCTCGAGACTCTCTCGGGCTCCCCTGCAGGATGGACGCGTTGCGTTTTGTCCGAGCCCGAGGCGACTTTCCAGTTCCGCGTTAGGCAGGATCGCGCCTGCACGCATTTGTGCGGACAAGGGTTGGAGGAGGGGGCTGCTGACCTCACTGTGACCCAGAGAAAGTGTCGCACCTTTCGGCGAAAGCACCCGCCAGGGCGCCAATTTCCGGGAACTTTTAGCGACGGGGGCGCTTTGGCCAGGGACTAGATGTTTTCCTGACGATCCAGACATGTAGAAGTGTCCCATGTGCGGACAGCCAGAAACTTTTTTAATCAGCATTGGGGATGTCCCCATCTCCACCCGCAGGAAGACGCCGCGTTTGAATTGTCAGGGCGGGCCGCAGCTGAATGCGAGGCGTGGCCATGCTTCTGGCTACGAGGACTGGTACCTCTAGGAGTGGCGCACAACATGTGCGACCACTGGGCGGATTTCAAGTTCACGTCTGACGGGGTCCTCTCCCACCTTGACCGGTTCGACCTCCCTCCTCAGGCAATAGTAGGCTATGGTGGCAGCGGGGGGGAAGACTCCTCGGACGTTCGGTGCAGGCGTCGTGGTCGGATTTTGCTGTTGCCTGCAAGGGCCAGGTCCTTTTTGTTTGCCTGCAGTCCCCCACGAGAGCCCCCCCCCCCCAAAGCTCGAGTGGCTCCGCACACCGTGCGTGGGACGACCAGCCCAGATCTATCCCAGCCACCACCTCAGGAATACGCGAGGCCTGTGGTGATGCACCACGCGTGGCGGGCAGGGGACACTAACTTCTCGTCCCTGGCCAAGATCTGTACCAGAGCTATGAGAGCAGGCGAAGCAGCCCCTGCCCGCCTCGAGATGGACGAGTTTCCCCCGATGTGGGCCGCCTGGCCCGACGAGCCCAGAGGATAGCTCCCCCGTTGTTTTCTTTGGGGCCCCATTTTCATTACTGGACTATGCCCCCTTCTGAGTCTCCCAGGGAGGAGGAGGAGGAGGAGGAGGAGGAGGAGGAGAAGGAGAACGAGGAGAAGGAGGAGGACGGGGAGACGGGTGGAGGAGGAAGGAACACAAGGAGGAGGACGAGGAGGAAAAGGAGGAAGAGGAGTAAGAGGAGGAGGAGGAGGAGGAGGAAGAGGAGGAGGAGGAGGAGGAGGAGGAGGAGGAGGAGGAGGGTGGAGAAGAGGAAGAGGAGGAGGAGGAGCGAGGAGCGAGGAGGAGGAGGAGGAGGAGGAGAGAGGAGGAGGAGGAGGGAGGAGGAGGAGGAGGAGGAGGAGGAGGAGGAGGAGGAGGAAAAGGAGGAGGAAATTTGAGGAGGATGAGGAAGAGGAGGAAGAGGAGGAGGAGGAGGAGGAGGAGGAGGAGGAGGAGGAGAAGTAAGAGGAGGAGGATCACGAGGAGGAGGATCAGAATCGTAGGTGAGGGGGTGAGATCGAAGTGGAACGGAGAGCCCCCCTACCGGGAAATCGATTTCGGTTTCGTGTTCGTGCGTGCTGTGCGGGCGAGGCGAAGCTGCGTGGGCGGGCGAGAGAAAGTCTCCTGTGGCTGAGGCGCAGCGGACCAAATGATTCCCTTCCGGGCGGCCGGGGCCCCGCGGTGTCCCGCCGGTAGCAGGAGGAGGAAAAGGAGGAGGGAAAGGAGGAGGGAAAGGAGGAAAAGGAGGAAGAGGATGAGAAGGATGAGGAGGGGAGAAGAGAGGAGGAGGAGGAGGAGGATGAAGAGGAGGAGGAGGAGGAAGAAGAGGAGGAGCAGGAGGGTG
>CAUYUJ010020400.1:132500-157643 GCA_963575745.1 Prorocentrum cordatum
TGGGCAATTTGGAAGAAATTGCAATTTGCAGGGCACGCTGGACATCTTGGACTTCTTGGCTTCGAATTGTTTTACGCAAGCGATCAAGAAACCGCTTGGGTCAGGGTACCCTGGGTTTCTTCGTCTGCGGCCGAAGTGCAAAACGCCCAACCCTGGTCATCAGACCTCGGTGGATTTCAGGGTTGGGTTTCTTCCGGTGGGTTTCTTGACTTTAAAGTGAGGTGGGCGTTGCATGTGAGTGGGAACGAGCGTGCATCCGCGGCTGCTTGGCTCAAAGCGGCCGGCCGCCCGGATCTGATTACACCTCAGCGCGAGGTGTACCATTTGCCATCGATACCAAAATTGCTTGAGATGGCCCGCCCCCTGCTACTGGGACTATCGCTACCACGGTACAACAGAACGGGAGCTGGGCTTCGCCTGAGGCGAAGCTGCTGGTTGGCCCCCCCAATCCTTTTCAAACTTGGTAGCCGAGCTGGCCTATGGTGGTCAGCTCTAGCTCAACTCCTCACCATCCACGGCACTATCTGGTGGACTATTGACGTGGTGGACCCAGGGTGCAACTACGCAGCATAGCGTGGACACTTGCAGTGGCACCTCTTACTTGCGCCCTACATCTCTGCGCTACTACACTCCTGAAGTCCACCCACCTACTCCAATGGGAAACTTTTTCGAAGACATAATGCCTGGAAACATGCGATACGACATTGCGCCGCCTTCACCCCCACGCAGGCTTACGACCACATATCGCAAACTCCATCCGACTACATCCGACCACGACCTGCGAGGCCATTGGATTGGTATTACTATATTTGGGCTCACATGGGTCGCTATCGGGTGTGCGGTAGGCCATGCGCGTGGCGGAGACGACACAAGAACGACCGGCCCCCATTGGGACCCGTCCGGTCGAGTACCTTTCCGCGAATTCGTCCGCGAGGTACATGCCTGGATCGACGTGGCCACAGGCAACATGACGCCCTCCCGACAAGCCGCAGCCTTGCAGCGAGGCTTGGGAGGCCTCGCGCGGACCATGGCCATGGGAGTTCCCCCGGCAGTTATCAATTTTGGCGTTGACATAGGTGGCCGCCATGCCGACGGCGTCACCTGCATGTTCCTCTCAAGCACGGAGTTCGAGCATCTAGAAGAGGAGCGCCATCTCAACTCTGGCACAGCTCTCATTGACTTCCGAGACCATGCGGGAGAACGGATCGGCCAGACTTTGGCACGCTTCGATATAGCCCTTTACGAAGCTGAAGCGGCAGGCTTTAACATCCCCAACTTCCAATTTCTAGCAGTTATTTTATTCAGAGCCCTTTGGGGGGGGGGGGGGGGGGGGGGGCATTCGCGTGCACAGCAACTCCTGCAGCTACTGAACCACCGCATGCCGAGGGGCCAGCAACAGTTGGACTCTCTACTTGAACGCAAGAGGTCATATGCACACATTGCTGAGAGAACCCCTGGCAAGATTGGTGGTATTTTCAGTCACGGTCACCGAACTGCGACCTTCCACGTTTAGGCAAACGCAGGGCAACCTGCCAAGAACGTTGGGAAGGGCGATCCGCAACCAACTGGGGCCACTACACTACTGGCCCAGAATGGTGGACCGGCTTCGGGGTCGCAAGACTCCTGGGCCAGGTTTCGGCGGCCGCCCGACACGGCATCCCCTACGCAAGGCGCAACCTTAATGGGCTCAGCGGGGCAACCTGCTGAGTCCGACTTCGACTCGGGCAGTGACACCGACACTTCTTCGGACGACGAGGCTGCTGCCCTTGACTACTCTGATATGCCTACGTACCTCGCGGAAGAGCAACAGGCGCAATGGTTATTCTTAGGATGCCAGAAACATAAAACGCAGGTGGGGGGCGATTTATGAGGAAGCCAATCCGTAAAGTACGGCGTATCGTCCGACGGGCACTCAACGGGCAGGGCAAGGGTCGAGGTAAGGGCGCAGGTAAGCGGCGGCGATAGCATGGCAGAGGCATGTTCGCATTCCTAGCATCCCTTACTGGGCCACAATATGAAGAGATATTCCTAGGTATAGGCAGGAACCGTAGGCATACATCAGGAAAAGGCAAGGGGCGTCGGGGAAGCCCGAAGGATGGCAACGGTCAAACTATGGAGTGCGACATATGCCATATCACGCAGCACTTTCGCCGCGAATGCCCTCGGGGCGATGGGGGAGGCAGAGGTCCGTCGATGCATCTGGCTCAAACTGACTCGGATATACAGTATGTTGACTGGGAGTCACTTTTGGCCGACCCTGCCGATAGCTCAGTTGCAGTTGTTAACTTCATGGCTGCCAGATATTTGAGTGCCAGCATGTCCCTCGAGAATTACGCCGACGGGCTGTTCGAGGAAGCATTCACTGGCCACAATGATAATGATCTGGCTGACTGGCTGGGCATGCCCATCGCGGGGCAACGTGCTGACATTGAATTCGTCGAGAACTTCCACGTGCCCGCTGAAGGAGATGACGAAATTGCGGGGACGCCCGCGGATTCAGAAGCCACTATTCTTGCGACAGAGGATGAAATACAGTTGATGCTTTATCCTCGGGTTATTGGCAAACCGACAAACATGGAATTGAGTGATGGCGACCCTTTGCGGGGGAACCCGCGAGATGTTCGCGACCTGTCTGGGCGCATTCAGTATGAGCTCGGCCGCGGCGAAGGATTTCAACGCGCATTCGCAGCTTCGGACCTCTCCATGAGCCGGCAAGGGCGATCGGCAAGCCGCCAGTCCTGGAGACGCAAGTATTGCGCCGACGACGATGACGAAGGATGGGGAGATGACGCTCGTCTGGCGCGTCGCGGTCGGGCCCGAAGTGGCTCGCCCGACCGTGCGCGCGCGCTCAAGCGGCGCTCGCTCTAGCGGCCTTCAGCGCCCTCATCCTCCTGATGCGGGGGTGCCAGAGACCCCCCTATGGTAGGCAATGAACCTGGCGCCCCCCCGAGGAGGGAGCGTCTGCGGGGGCGCCCGCCTCACGGGAGAAAAACAACCTCATGAGGGATATCCAGAAGACGAAATGCAGCACCTTGTTGGCCACTCGGATGCTGGATTGGCTCGTCCGTGCAGAGACCCAGATACAATGCAACAGTGGTTGGACAAGGGTTGTTGGACTGAGCACCGGAGTCGTCGCTGGCATTCTCTTCGCAAGGTTGATCGAGATGAGAAAGGCAAGAGCATTTGCTCAAAAAGGACAGGGGCTGTCATAACACAAGAAAATTTTACCCAGCGCGACCTCAAGAGGGCCATCATCGAGGAACGGAAACTTCACAGAGGCGTTGTTTGCACATGCTTCGGGCGTGCCGACCACTGGCTCGGCTGCCCCATGAGACGCCCATCATGGAGCCCTGACTTCCGTGGGACACCGTGGGTCTGGTCTCGCGGTGATGGTCGGGGTTACTGCGCCGATCCAAATGCAGCGCCATGCAGCGAGCAGCTGACGGAATGCGACTACGAACAGGCTACAGCTCCAGAAGTATCCCAATCTATTAAGATACGTTCACTATTTAAAGATATTCAACCGCGACTACAACGTTGGGGAGCCTGCTTCTCCCAAACCAGAGGACGACGACCAACAAGGAGATGATGAAGCTGAAGATATGGCTGAAGTGGTAGACCCCACGGAAGCAGCTCTTGCAGGGTACGCCTCGGATTACTCCGACGCCCTCTCCACTGTCGCGGACGTCACTTACGATGCGGACACTCCTATTGGTCCTAGGTGCATCGTCACTGAAGACATGGATCTTTCCCCAGAAAGAAGAGTCGCTTACCGCGCTGGATCTGTAGCGCTACTAAATATGACCTGTCCATCAGGGGAAAGGAATACGGCGCTCAGAAAGCCTGATGGTGCGGGCCTTAACCCTGGCAGAGAGCCCGCGATGGCCATGGACACCCGCAGGGGCAACGCCGAAAGCACCTCCTCCCAAGCCGAAGACATATCCGCCTATTTATATTTCTCCATCTTCGGATTCGTCGAGTCAGTCCGAGTCACTCGGACCTGACTGATCAGCTCAGACCACCGCCTAAACAGAAAAAGAGGAAGAGCCCAGATGGCCACAATCCTGGAGATAGCAGGCAACAACGACCTGCGGGGCAACCTGCTGATCGACTTCGATCCAGAGGGCCAGCAGCGGCCGCCGCAGCAGCTACATTTCAAGGCGCCAGCACTCGTACTCCGAAGGACCCCGTACCACGTCGCGGCCCTACTCCTGGCCGGACACGCAGGACTGGCTGGGCGCCGACGCTGGAGGGATCATCGAAGGATGCTTCTTCATCACGGCGTAGTGCCGATAAGAGACGATTGGAAACTACATCAAAGGCATCAGGGGCAGCTCCCAAAGGCAAGAAGTGCGAGTGCTACAACATCAATGAGAAGAAACGACGCGATTTCGACGTCAGTACCCCGCCAAGGACCCCTCGGACGCCCAGAGGATCTGCAGGCGCTGTCTCGTCGTCGGCGGGCGCCCGTGCACCCGCGGCATCGGCGGCAGCTCAGAGTTCTGCGGGACAACCTGCTCTTATTTTGGGAATGTCGGTTAAATGCCGACAGTATTGGGGCTGTATACGCACTGCCAGGCGCGCGAAGATCAACCCAGCGTATCACCCCTATAACGATGACGGGTCTGATCGATGCATTGCGGCGGACTGCGACATTCAGGACGCCGCCGTCATCGCCGATGATGACGCTCACGCGCGCCAGATTGCACGTAATATCTTGCGTAGACGCCCGGCGCTCACGTATCTGTCCGAAAAGACCGACTTGATGGGGGTCCTTGAAGCAGACAGCGTGGTTGGTCCAAATTTGACCTATGAGGAACAGCGCTGCCGCTCAGAATGGCTTACGACTGCTACTCGTCACAAACCATTTCACAACAGCCGTCTCTCTGATAGGTTTCCGCGAGCAGTACCGTCTTTTCGACGAATTTGAGGTGTGCGATCGCGGCCACCCCAGACGCCTGGAGGCTGTCCGGCGTTATCTCAGCAACCGCCATTGGGCATGCCAAGCGTTGACCGTGCTGAACTTGATTGGCATGGTCGACAACGCTGGGATGCAGAAAACAGGCTCCAGATCAAGAGTTGCAAGTTCGCTACCGAGATGCATGACATATTCATGCGCCCAAGTAATTGACGCAGCAGTCCTGGGATATAATGCCCTGAATCACTGTGTATGATGATGGCAGATTTGACTAGTCCAGGTGAACCTTGTTATTTCATTCATGGTGCCCCGTGGGGAAATATCCCGAATATACTTCGCATATGGCCGTCATGCCGCGCCGACGACGCCATCGAGAGAAAAGGTAGACAGTTTGTTCATGCTTGCTCATATTTACTGGGTGACAACAAAATCCAGTCCGGCCTGCGCGTCGACTCCGAAGTATTGATTATGGTTAGTCTGAAGAATTTGTTTCGTGATAATATGGCTATTTGGCGCTCAGCAAATGATATGATCATGTCGGCAGGCCGAAACGGCAGAATTCCGCCGACTCACATCGCTCAGCTTATAGGCGTTCTGCCCAACGACAAATGCAGGTATAGCCGCGTGGGACATGCATGGATCAATCCCTTATACCTGTGGGACAATGATCAGAAGTATCCGGGACATAATGTTTCCATTGACGATATGTACGAATTTCAAAATGATGCATCATCGTTGAAAGATTGGTTTCTTCCCAAAAAAAACCTTCGAATTTGAAGTGCCCCGAACCGACGCCCATCCAGGAGGTCGAGTTCTCTACAGTATTTCTGCTGCAAGAAGTGCATCAAGCGGGGGCGCCTGCAGGGGGATCTGGCGGATCATGGATTGAGGCCCAGAGTGCGGACGTGACTGGTATGACGTCGAGTGGAATTACTTCCACCGACATGCTGTACGCCAACGGTCCTTGGCGTGCCCAGACGCAGCAGCTGCCAGTACCTGCAGGGCAACTTGCGTCGTTTGCACATATGAGCAGGGCCACAACTCCACTTGGGACTCCACAGAGTGCTGGGAGCACCAATAGCCTACAGGCAAGGCCCCAAATCATCCGGATGGACCCGCAGCTCTACCAGGTTTTGCAGGCGACATCGCCGTTCGCATCGCCGCGTCCACACGCGGGGCAACCTGCTTTCCCTGACCACCACGCTGCACAGAGGACCGAGAGTTTGGTTGGTCAGCAAGAGTGGATGTACCGGCGAATGCGCGAAGCCGCGCAGAGCACGCGCAGGGGCGGCATCGACCTCCCTAGCGCTAGCTGGACGCCGCCTTGGGAGTATGTCCTGGACTCAAATCCATCGCCGGACAACCCCGATAGGTAGGGATACGTGCCAGCATTTTTCAGTCATCGGACATACGATCCGACAGTTGCAGAGCGCCCTACAGCACCACCGATGGATTTCCCATATCATCCTGACTACCATTCTCAGGTGACTGGTAACCCTCGTGTGGGAACGCAGCCGGAGAGCCCGCGTGCACGGGCGACAGCCGACGACTTCTATCAGTCTCAGTTGACACGCGGCTCTGGTTACACCTCGGGTGTGCCGGGCCAGGTTCTTCATGATGGATATCTGGCTACCCCTATGGATTCAGATGTGACTCAACAGGCCCCCGGCCTGGTAGCGCCATCATCCATGGGGGAGTTGCGCCCAGAGATTCTTGCCATTCACGAGGCGCAGCAGGCCAATCTCTCAATGCAGTTGGCCCGCCAGCGTCGCAATCATGAGCGCCGGGCAAAGAAGGCGCTGGGTCGCGCGGGGCAACCTGCCACTCCAATCGCAGCAGGGGCACCTGCATTCGAACCGGCAGCACTTGCAGCCATGCAGCCACCGTCCGCCGCACCGATTCAGTATGAGGTTGGTGAAACTATTCTGGAGCTCCAGACGCGTATCCGGTCATCGGCAACGCCGCCAGTAATCAGCGACGGTGACTTTAACAAGTGTGCCATATGCCTGGACCACTTCACGCATCGCGACAAGGTCTGGAGTCTTCAGCGTGGTCACATATTCCATGCACAGTACTGGGGCCGAGTTGCACGCGCTCATGTGGACAGACAGTTGGCTGGCACTGTGGATGGTGCTGCAACTGAGGCACCCTGCGCCATTTGCAGGGACGTTGGTCGAATCACAGCTGAGTTTTATGACGCCCCTGCTGGAGATCAGGACGCAGCAGATCGCCATGGAGAAATACTCCGAGGGGCCAACGAACTCAGGGACCTTCGCGAAGAGCTTAACCGCGCCACGGCGATGATGATGAATAACACGGCAGTGCTTACAACAACACCGGCGGGGCAACCCGCTTCATCAGCCAATGCGGTGCAGGCGACGGAAGCTACCATGCCTGCTCTGGATGCGCCTACGCCATTAATAGCGGAAACAGCCAAAAATGCAGGGACACCTGCTACGACTGCACCTGCCGCGTTGCCGGCCAACGACATGTGGCTGAGGCGCATGGAGAGAGTCGCGCAGTGGCTTCAATCTAGCGACACACCCGCCCGCGCAGCCAGCGCAGGACGGAGAGCCCGGTGAGCGTGCGCAGTGGCATCAGTGCGATATCCGAGCGTGACATGCTACGCACTGTGTTGCTGGTGAACACAGATGGCCAGATAGGCATGCGTGCCGACGAGGATACGTTGATGAACATGCCGCTGCACCACGCCCGCACAGGCTTGACGAGTATCCTACGGCCTGGGTTTCCGAGAAGAACCCCACTACGGAGGAGGAGGTCCGCGGATACATGAACGTCTTCACGTCTCTGACAAGGAATGATTGGGTGTTGGAACAGAGGCGACGCAAGGGTATGTTTTGCACGGCGCTGTCCGAGGTGCCAGGAATATTCGGAGAACGCCATGAACTGGCCCTGGCCGCAAACAGTGGGACCATGGTGGATGGATTGCTGACGATCCTTCTGGACATCGGCAGCAACAGCAACATCCTTGGTCTAAAAAACGCAGGCATTTGAACGGGTATCCCGTTCCCGTGGACACGACATCAAGAAGCTGAACCAGACGAAGAGGCTCTACAAGTCGGGACTTGGACATGGTGCCCCTGTATGTGACAAGTCCTTGCGCTGCAAAATTGCGCGCGAGGACAAAGGAGATCCTGCGGGGGCGCCTGCTGCGCCGAGACTTGATACCTACTCAGCTAACGTGGCTGAGGGTTCAGGGGGACATATCCCTGCTATCCTGGGTCTGAGGAGTATGTCTAACATGGGGATTATCCTGATCCTGGAGCAGGGGCACGAGCAGATGATCATCCCTGGCTCTGATATGCACAAGCTCCTACTTGGGAAGGGTGCCAGAATATTCGATTTGATGGAGAAGAAAAAAAACTATTCTGGGCACCTGGCGCTCAAGGTCGACGAGTACGGGGCCGCAACTGATGACAGAGGGCAGATGTCGTTCACTATGACGGCCAATCCTCAATGCGAGGATGCCCCGCTGCTCGTCACAGAGGCAGTTGACGTAGAACCAGCCGCGGGGACACTTGGCATGAGCGATGCCCATACATTTATGATGCCACAGGATACCAAGGGCAACGCTCGCTTTTACGATCCACTCTTTGGTGAATAACACCTTGAAGACCTGGCATCGCCGGAACGCGTCCTTCGGGACTAGCCCCGCCTCGGCCGACCAGGACTTCGCCTTGCGCAACTTGCAGGCGAAGGTCTATCAGGTCATCTACGAGGAGGGCAATAAGTGGACGCCGCCCGACGCGAAGGCAGGGGCACCTGCGGAAGGGGATGATGCCGCTGAGAAGTTTGATATAGTTACATCGAGCAGCGGCTCTGCAGCGCAGCATGGCACGGGCATTTGGACGCCCCCACCGCGAAAATGAGTGACGGGGGCAGGCGCGCCACGTCCGCCCGCGCTTGCTCCGACCGGCCGAACACCTCGGTTCTGTCATCTAGCGCGGGGAAACCTGCATTATTCTCTCAGGCGCCGGCTGCGCGCGCCAGGGACAGCGGCAAGCCCGGCAGCGGCTGCCAAGGACAGCAGTGGGCCCCTCTGTGTGGCCGCTGCAGCAAAGGAGCGCTCATCGCATCATTACCCTTCTCGTGCACTCGTCATTGAGGACATGCGGACAGCTTGCTCTGAACTCCGAGCCCGTGGATACATGTGTGACCGCATTGCGCACACAAAGGTTATGACCTCTACTGGTACACAGTATTTGGGTGCTCTACTCTCGGGGGATTATCCATTGTTGTGGGTGGCAGCGCCCGCTGACTGGCACGTTAGGTTGCCTGGAAAGCGGGCAGGGCCACATTGCCAACGCATCCAAAATTTGATGACTAAGGCTCGGGCTCTACGCATGTCTATTGTACTTGTGGGACCGCCAGGTTATTTCTGGAAACAGGGTCCCATACGAGATGCACTTGTGAAGATCTCGACTTACAGGTCATGCGTATGCGATGCTGCCATTTCGGTCTGACATACGACCGTTCAAGTAAGTTGCCTAGCGGATCATATCTGCAAGTGGCAACTACCTACACGCGCATCCCAACCAATTTGTGGAGATGTACGTGTAAAACTGCAGGGGGACCTGCCCGACTTGCAGAGCATGAATTGGACTGGCATTGCCAAGGCGCTCAGAAGGCAGAACGGCGCAACAAAACATTGGCTTTCATGACCGCGAGATTGATTGACCAAGTGGATTTACACAAGACAAAGAGAAACCACACGAGCGCTGCACACCATAGCATTCACGCACGAGTGGATAAAGGAGCTCGAACTTGCGTTCAGTCTCCGAAGAATGGCCCTGAATGGGACCACGTCGCATGACGGGTAACGACGAACCTGGGCGACAGTCAGATTCTACAATACATCAAGGTCCAGGACCAGCCTATCGGGACAATTACAGTGCACCGTTACTGAATGGTGCAACAAACATTCGTACTCGGCAATACTGAGGGCCGCCGTCTCATCGGACAGGAGGACCCACGTCCACGCCCAAGGCGAGTTGCGTTCGTCGATGACGATCGCCCCCCTCCCCCTTCGATTGAGCGCGGCCGCGTGCCCCCCTCTATTCCCGACTTACCGACGCTAAGTTCACCTGGTATTGAACAACAGACATCACTACCGCCCGATGCCCGAATCAAACAAAAAGGAAAATTGAAAGCCGACAAAGAAGCGGGCATCAAGCCACGCAAGATACCCGAGGTAGTCGAAGAAGGCAACGACGACTGCGGGGATGACTTTACAGGTCTCGGATGTAGCGCGCACTATACCGACGTTCCCCTTGACTCCGGCACGGCAAGTGATGATGAAGAGGAAACCTTCATCACATTACTTGCGGGGCTACATTCTGAATCCTACGCAGATGTATTCTCATAACCCCAACGTCAGTCCATGGACGACACAACAAAGTTGACGTGTTGGAATTGCGTGGGGGAAGTGGAGGTATATCGCAGCTAGCATGCAGCCGAGGTTTGTCTTCCGGGGGGAACTTAGACAAACGCTCCTATGTTGAACTTGGAAACAAGGAAGTGCAGGATGCAGTGATGCACTACGTAGAAGTTTGGTTCGTCAATGTTGTCAGATCACAACCCAACTGCAGAACGACGGGGGTGCCTTCACATTTCAAATCCCAAGTCAATTTTGATACTTTGCATGAACACAAAAAAGAAGATCGTCCACATATCAAGTTCTGAGGTAAGGTTGCCATACGTCAGAACGATCTTCGACGGTTTTTTAACGAGAACAACCAGTGGGCACTTGGGTGGATCAGATACCACCATGGACCACAGTGGCCGAATTTAAGGGCAGTTGCAAGGTGAATATGGACCAATGTACTACTGGCTTGCGTGATTCTCATGGTTATTGATACGAAAACCGACCAAGATCATGACCAACCGCCGCCTTCTCCTTGCACCTTGTGAACGAAGACGATGTGCTGGTCATCATCAACATGCGTCGGTATGTAACAAGGAACTGTCCATGGCTGCACAGTATACTTCAAACATGCAGTCTCATTTTGTCGACGCAGTTCAGATCGCACGCGATCTTGTCCAGGTAAGCCGTGATCCTTTTCATGGTCACCCTCATTCTTCCACCGTGCGAGTCGCCAACGTGAGGGGATATGATTTGGACGATCCAACTATTCCTCGGCAACCCGACGGTTCGATCACGAGACCGCCCTCGGGAGGGCTAGGATGTCTTGCATGCGCGGATAATGTTAGCATGCGCTTTCCTTCACATGACAGACATCCCAAGCATTGCAGTTGGTACGATAGAAGACTACCATTGGGAATGTCCGAGCTGCAAGAAGAACTACGGCCAGAACAAGCCTGGACATGCACGGACACCTGGCAAACGCAAGTTTGCCAAACTTTTGAAGCTGCCTGACAATCACGGACAGGTGCCACCGGCTTCTGCCGAACCAGCAGCACCACCACCCGAGGCGCAAGCCGCGCCACCACTTGTGCGGCTACGAGCACCAAGGACCAAGACCTGGCTCTAGAGCCGGACCCACGGCGGGTGCCAGCAGCCACGACATGTAGGCAGACATGCTGCTGAACCTGCTGCAGGGCAACCTACCTCGAGTGGAGCTGGGAGTTCGGATGACCACATCCGACTGCCACAGGTCAGAGTCAGACGTGGCCGACAGCAAGGAGGAGACCCACGTCCACCGCCACCAGCGGGCAACCCTGCTGCACGACCGCGACTTCCAGATTGGTCAAGGTTCGACGTACAAATCAGTCTACAAAACTTACGAAGCCTTGACCCAAGCGCGGTAACACGCGAGCTGCGGAAGCTACGCTTGCGCTGGTTCCATGCGAAAGAGCCTAAGATGAGACTCGTCTCAACCAATATAGGTCGGACAACGTCAGACTCAACCTGATTAAAGGTGTCTGCGACACATGTCGGGTGTGCAGGGCTTGGAACAAGCCTGGGCATGCGGTTATGCCTTATGCCATTTACTGCGCTGCCTGGCAAGTTCAACGAAGAGATTGGCTGTGACCTTATGTTCTACAAACAAGAACAGAATGTATGTCATATCATCGGTCATTGCATTCGATATGCTACTGGAATGGAGATACCAGACAAGACGATGACCAGTATCCTGGATGCATACCATCAGTGCTGGATGCTGTTTGGACCTGCAAGGTACTCCGATGGAGAGGGTGCCCTCAAGAATGGCACTGCGAAAGCAGTCCTTAAGGCAAAGGGCACTGAACTAAGGATACGTGCGCGTGGACAACGCGCTACGACGATCTACCTCATGTCATGGAAGCTGAACTCAACAGGTTAGACATACCTCTTGTGTTCACACGACTACTGCATGAGGCCTTGTTTTGCCGCCAGCGCGTTCACCTTCTATAGTGAGTTGTCCCCATGCAACGCCCTGTTTGGACGGCAACCGGCAGTGCCCCCTGACTTGCCTATCCTGGATCGCGAACAGCCGACGGAAACGTCGGACCAGTCCCGTGCACAGATGATACGCAAAGTATGCATTGAAGCTATCACACAGGCCACTGCAGTAGCCAAGACCAATCGTGCATTACGCACTAAGACAACTATCACCGGTCAGCATTACTACGATGAAGGAGATTTAGTCGATTATCATCACCCCGCAACCACGAGGGACGACTGGGGAGGCTGGAATGGCCCATTCCCAGTCTTAAGAAACGATCCCGAGAGGGGTCAAGTCATCATTCGAGTGGGGAGCCGCGACGTTCAGGTACAATACGGCGATGCACGACATTCACTCTATATTGAAGCTTTGATAGCCAGAGAAATTGGCTCCGACAGCGTTGCATTACGGACAGTGTTGACGTTCGTGGCCAGTTTACCTGCGGGGGGACCTGCTCTGAAATTTGGCTATGTCCCGACCAAGAAGGGGGTGCTTCAGATGGCAAATGCAAGCCGACTATCTCCTAAGGTACATCTGGCTTTACATACATTATCAGAGACTCCTTCCGCATTGAGAACGTTGTTTCGGTCAGGCTAGCCAAGGGCATCCATGAGCTACTTCCGGTTGCTTACACTGGCAGTTGCACATTGGTCCACTATGGCAACGATGCGAATCCAGGAATTCACTATTTTGAAGCAGAAGGCACCGCTCTTAACATTCACGATATAACTTGATCAGCACATTCAAGAATCATCCAGTGCCTGAAGCCCACCAAACCTCAAGCGGGCTTTGCCCAATATGTGGCCAAGTTTGAGGAATTGGTGGATGTACCGACACCGGATGGAACCGCAAGAGAAGCCTGACCACCGCGCGAGTATATGTTGTCGCCGCTGCAAAGCGAGCTGCGGCCGTCAAGGGAGACGACCTCCTCGCGAAGGCTGACGTCCAGGCGAATCCCAGGAAAGTATCGAACGCCCTATGCACTGAATTCATGACATGGTTTGACAACAAGTGCTTCAAACTGCAAGATCTATCTAAAGCGTCAAGCATCATGGTTTCGAGTTATGTGTACACATGGAAGTTTGTGAAGCACGTGCCATCAGATTACGCCTGGTGCTTCGGGGCTCCATGGACCTTGAAGCCTTTGGCGTGGAAGCCTTTTCGGGGACAGCGCGGTGGTCAAGCCAGAGACTACTCGCGAGCACGGCAGCGCGCAAGAAGCATTGGATCATTGCCTCCCTCGACATCAGCATGGCCTTCCTGAAAGGGTTGACCTACCAGTAACTTGCTGAGGCAACTGGTGAACAGGAACGTGCGGTGCGTTGTACTCTGCCGCCTGGATCGGCCACAGTGCTTCGAACTCTCCCAGGATTCGAACACCACGACGAGTCGAAGCACTGCTTGCAGTACCTTAAGCCAGGCACTGGCACCAAAGACGCACCCCGAGCTTTCTCGCTAAAGTTCAGAAGGGCCACAAGAGGCTGTGGTCTCAGACCCACGTCCTACGACGAGGAGTTCGAGACGAGCAATAACCTGCTCACGGCCAAACATGTTGATAATACCAATATGGCCGGTACTGAGGACACCATTGGCAAGTATGTCAAGTGCGTAGAAGACACTTTTGGTAAGTGTAAACTCAACAAGCACACGCGCACCGATTGTGCTGCGTGATACACCAAGGATGAGGACGGCAGTGTTACTTTGGACCATCAAGAATATCCGTAAGGGCTTCGCCCCCTGCCGCCGGCCCCCTCTCTCGGATAATGGGCCATGGAAGAGCTAAGTCGTGAGGCCTTGGCGCTGTCGTGAAGCAGTATCGAAACTTCATGCGAAGCCGAGTCGCAATCAGCAAAACCAACTGATCACAAGAGGGGTTACCACACCTGGCGACTGGTAAAACGTGTATGGTTTAAGGGCTTGGTTGCCACACCTTGCGATGAAAGGGCCGAGGGAGTTCTCGTAGTTTGGGTTACCACGCCTTGCGATGGATGTGCGTGATGGTTCGAATTTCAGAAATGTGGCAAATCCCATGTGTTTTTGGACCCTGACCCCGCGGATCTGCGTGAGGGGTGGCACCGAATTTCAGAAATGTGGCAAATCCCATGTGTTTTTGGACCCTGACCCCGCGGATCTGCGTGAGGGGTGGCACCGAATTTCAGAAATGTGGCAAATCCCATGTGTTTTTGGACCCTGACCCCGCGGATCTGCGTGAGGGGTGGCACCGAATTTCAGAAATGTGGCAAATCCCTTGTGTTTTTGGACCCTGACCCCGCGGATCTGCGTGAGGGGTGGCACCGAATTTCAGAAATGTGGCAAATCCCTGTGTTTTTGGACCCTGACCCCGCGGATCTGCGTGAGGGGTGGCACCGAATTTCAGAAATGTGGCAAATCCCATGTGTTTTTGGACCCTGACCCCGCGGATCTGCGTGAGGGGTGGCACCGAATTTCAGAAATGTGGCAAATCCCTGTGTTTTTGGACCCTGACCCCGCGGATCTGCGTGAGGGGTGGCACCGAATTTCAGAAATGTGGCAAATCCCCTGTGTTTTTGGACCCTGACCCCGCGGATCTGCTTGAGGGGTGGCACCGAATTTCAGAAATGTGGCAAATCTCTTGTGTTTTTGGACCCTGACCCCGCGGATCTGCGTGAGGGGTGTCGATTTCGAGCCCCCCCAGCAATTCAGACAACGCGCCCAGGGGACGCTGGAAAATCCTGTTTGGGCCTCCCCCCCCTCGCGCGGTCAATCAACTAGTTACAGTAACCAGCAATAAGTCAACTAGTTACAGTAACCAGCCAGAAGCAGAACTGTAACACTGGAAACTAGAAACTACAACTGGTACAGGAAACTGCGAATCACGCGCCTGCAGCCTGGTGGCCCCACAAGGGGGCCGGCGGACATCAAGCAGCTCCGTCCTGTACAATATCCTGAACTTACCGGCGCCGACGCTGACGCCCAGGCATCCAAGATGGTTGCAGACATGCTCGTCTGCCTTAGAGGCGCATCGGCGTATGCATTAATCACCCAGGTGTGGTTGATTGTGTATATTGTTTCTCTACAGCGCGTCCAAGAACCGACCAATATACAAGTGCGACGACTGAGCGCGATTACCAGGAAACTGCAGACCTGCCCTAAGAAGATCGCCTATCAGGCGATGACCCCAACGGGCGAGGTTGACCTGCGCAGCGACTCAGGTTACCGACGCCTGAGTGGAGACGCCGATGACGAAGTCGCGGGCTATGGTATTCGCGGGGCAAACCTGCTACGGCGTGGAAGCACGCCATCTGGCAAGCCCGTCGTTCACTTGATCGATGCGCACTGCAAGTCTCATCGCTTGCAGGTCCGCGCGAGCTATTCAGCAGAGACACTAGCAGCTGCCCACAACTTGGAGGACTGCTTTCCCACGATCGTGACTCTGCACGAGCTCCATGCAGGGCCGCTAACTCCCACTCAGTTGAAAGACATACTTGAGTTAGGTGACCTGAGCATCAAGGTCACTTTGACCATAGATACTGAGTCGGTTTTTACGTCCTTGTCAAGCAAAGACTTGAAACCGACTGAGTGTACCCTTTTAGGACACGTCAGCTGGATACGACAGATGGTGGAGCGAGGAATCGTGCACAGTATTCAGTGGTGTCACACCCGCGATATGACTGCGGACGGTCACACCAAGGGGGTCATCGACAGAGAAATGCTCCTACAGGTCATGGGAGGTGCACAATCCTTCAAACATGACTTAGAGCGTCATACTCCCTATCGGGCTGGCCAGACATCTCGTTTTGTAGCCGCCTGAGGAGTATTCGTATGCACAGTATAGTGCAGGCGAGGCAACTTGCGTGCGGGTCCACCTTCCTTACGGCCCCTCCCTTTTGCTGCCCTTTTTGTAAAATAGTCGCTGCTGTACCTGCTGTATAGAGGCGGCGGATTCACGCGTCGTCTCCCTCCCCCCGACTCTAAAGTGAGCTGCGCGTTGCATGTGTGTAGAAAAAAGCGTGCATCCGCGGCTGCTTGGCTCAAAGCGGCCGGCCGCCCAGATCTGGCTACACTTCATCGCGAGGTGTACCATTTGCCATCGATACCAAAACTGCTTGAGATGGCTCGCCCCCTTCTACTGGGACTATCGCTACTTCGGTACAACAGAGCGGGAGCTGGGCTTCGCCGAAGGCGAAGCTGCTGGTTGGACCGCCCAACCCCTTTCAAACTTCTTGTGGATCATTTTCAACTGTGCTGTCTCGAGTCCAGTGAGGGCATTGACCCAGGGTGGTACACTTCGGTCTCCAGGATCATGATCGTCTGGCAGGCCGTCGAGGCTCACGTCGTCGTCGTCGTCGTCGTCGTCGTCGTCGTCGTCGTCGTGGTCGTCGGAGTCGTCGTCGGCGTCGGCGTCGGCGTCGTCGACGTCGCCGTCGGTTGGAGGCTTTTTTGGGGGCGCCTGTGGAGTTCCCTCGTTGTCACGGTCGGGCGCACCTCGACGAGCTGGCCGGGAAGGGCTTGGGAGGGTTGCGGAAATAGGTTTTGGCGATCGGTTTTTGGTCTCCCGGGAATTCACCCTGCCGGGCGTTCACCCTGCCGGGGATTTACCCTGCCCCCCGCCTTCGGTACAGATTTGCACCCTGCCGGGAATTCAAGTGTGCGTTCTCGGTCATCAGCTGTTGCTTACCGCATTCCCCTTCCCTGGAGGTGAATCCAGCAGTAGGGACGGACAATTCCCTCCCCCTCCCCCTTTTTCCTTTCCCCGAGTGCGCAAGGCATACTACGTTTCGGAGTCGAAGTTGTATATGCAGTTCGGGATCCCTTTTTTCAGGAATCCCGCCTCAGGACCATCAGCGGGAGCCACCTCGCCGAGAAACGCGCGCCCCCTCCCTCTCGCTCCCCCCCCTGGGTGAGGACCGTCTTTAGGCCTCACCCGTGAGGACCAGCAATAGGCCTCACACCCCGCGCAATTTCCATCATAGTGGCTGCGTGGGTCCCCCCCCCCCGCACCGTTACACGAAGGCGTCAATAGCCGCCAGAGGGGGCCGAGGACTCCTCTAGGGACCCTCGGCCAACGAAAGACGTCCCTAGAGGAGGGCCCAACGTACCTCCACACCTTCTGCAACTTCCCATGATGGCGTTTTCCCATGATGGCGTCAATTGACACCCGCGCTGTTTTCCTCCCTCGACAGGTACTCCAGATTTCGTAATAAAGGGAGGGGGGTCTCATTTCGGGGGGGTCTTTTCCAAGCTATCTTGGAGGGCCTGGGGGGATCTGGGGACGATGTTTTGGAGGGTTCTCCCACGGGGGGGGGTTCTGAAATGGCTTGTCTTGGAGGGTCCAGACCCCCTCCCTTTTATTACGAAATCTGGAGTACCGTTCCTCCCTGGCTCCCTGCCTCCCATATATCCCCTCTCCGAGCTGCTGCCGTGGCTCCGTCCGCCGGGGCCGGAGCGCCGTGCCGTCCTGCCCGCCAGCGGCACGACGGCTTAGGGCCCAGGGGCGCGAGGGCCACTGAGAGTCTTCCCTCCCTCCTCCTCCTCCTCCTCCTCCTCCTCCTCCTCCTCCTTCCTCCTCCTCCTCCCCCCTCCTCCTCCTCTCACCCCTCCTCCCTCCCCTCCTCCTCCCCCTCCCCCTCCTCCTCCTCCTCCTCCTCCTCCTCCTCCTCCTCCTCCTCCTCTCTCGTCCTCCTCCTCCTCCTCCTCCTCCTCCTCCTCCTCCCTTCCCCCGCAGTTCTCCAGCCCGCGCGCCGCTCTCCAGACGAGCCGGCGAGGCCAGCGAAAGCTCACCACAAAGCGCCCGCAAAACAAGAGATCACATACATCAGAGGTTTGAGATATCGTCAGTGGTTGTATGGTGCGGTCGCCCTCGTCTTTTTCTCGCCTGCCCTCCCGTGGACAGGGGCGCCCTCGTATTTTGGCTCCGCTGCGCCGCGCGCGCCGTCCTCTCTCACGGAGCTCTCCCGACCGCCCCGCATCCAGCGCTCCTCTTCCCCAGGGCCCTCTGCGGCCGCTCGCCCTCTCCAACGAACGCCCTCCTCCCCCCCTCCTCCTCCACCTCCTCCCTCCTCCTGCCTCCTCCTCCTCCTCCTCTCTCCTCCTCCTCCTCCTCCTCCTCCTCCTCCCCCCTCCTCCTCCTCGCGTTCTCCTCCTCCTCCTCCTCCTCCTACCTCCTCCACCTCCTCCTGCTCCTCCTGCTCCTCCTCCTCCCCCTTCCCTTACGACGACAACCGAGGGGGCGCCCGCTGGGATCCGAAGAATGGTGCGGTGGGTTCGTGCGGCATGGGCGCGCCGGCGACGCTGGCGAAGGCGTTCAAGGTTTCATTCCGCGACGCGGAAACACCGATGGACACGGTAACGCCATTGCACCCGACTGAATTCAACCTTGAACGGTCGGGGCCGCGATCGATTCAAGATTGAACGTCCGACGCAGTATCGAAAACCTTTGCGCGCGCCGGCGCCGCACGAACCCACCGTAGGTGTTTCCGTTCGCGTTTGCATTATTTCGCGGAGCTCGGCGCTCTGGCGCCGTGGGCCGAACGACCCGTGTCGCGGGACACTTGGCCGACACGGCTCGCCGCCAGAGGACTCTTTGGTTGCAAGGCAAGCAGCGCAAGTCGCCCTTTTCCCACCCTTCATTTGCCCCGCCCTTCCTCCTGAGGTGCCCAGGCCGAACGGAAGTGCGGCGGTCTCGGCACACTCAGTCACCGCAGAGTGAGGAAGAGCAAGTTTCCAAGGCTACCCTTGCATCCTTGCCCTTTTGGCCCATCCTTCGCGACTTGCGCTGGCCAGCCTCGTTCGAAAAAACATTGATGTGGCCCTCCGAGGCCCTTGCGTCCTTACCGCGCATCCTTATTATACGGGTTGACTATACCATGGGCCGGCAGTTGTACCTCCAGGCCCAGGTTCGCATGTGAGCGTTCGAGAGGGGCAGCGGCCGCGCGTGTGAGAAGTCGTGGGATTCATCAGATCCGTCGCGGGGGTGTCGCGGCTTCCTTCGGCGATGGTTCCGAGGAGGAGAAGGAGGAGGAGGAGGAGGAGGAGGAGGAGGAGGAGGAGGAGGAGTGAGGAGGAGTGAGGAGGAGGAGGAGGAGGAGGAGGAGGAGGAGGAGGAAGCCGGGAGCCAGCACCGCAGCGTTCACTCGTCTTGCGTCAGCAGGGCCCCGACCTTCCCCAGAAATTACCACCCCCAAGAACAAAATGCCTCAAGTTTTTTTAAGGCACCCTTGCGCCTGCCACACCCTGTGCTTTCACCGTGTAGCTGCTCTGCGTTGTGGCGCGTGCATCATGCTGACTTCTGGCTGGCCTAATCGTCCTGGCGCGAGACTTCCGTCGCGCTTACATTTGGGTTGCTGCAAAGGGTACTTGGAGTGCTTGGAGTATTTCGATGTCGTTGTTGCGCCTGCGCAGCGGTGAAGCTGAGCCGAGAGGCCCGCAGAGGCGGCGACAGTTACGTTGTTGGCGGGCCCCGAAGACCTCCCAGAATTTAAGTTGCGACACCCCCAACGCGCGCCCAACCGCATCGTCCAGCTAAGCCCGCGGATGCAACGCGTTTGCGTTGTTGGCAAACCCCAAAGGGGGGTCGAGTTTAAATTGTGCGCCTTCAGCAATATTACCCAGATGCCCCCCATTGCAGCGTCAAGCGGTGGAGGGCAAGGAGGATTGCTGCGCTTCCAACAGGCGCGCAGCCATCAAACGGCCGCGGAAGTGGCGACAGTTGCGCGGTTGGCAGGCCCCCGAAGAGGGCGCGATCCTTTATCGAGAAGGTACCGAATGGGGCGACACTTGCGCAACGGTTGGCCCCCAGGGGAGGAACGACTTCAAGTCGGGGCGCCTCTCAGGCACGCAATTTAGCCGCATTACCGAGAAGCCCACAACAACGGCGACAGTGGCGCAATTGGCCACCGCCCAGGAGCGCGAGTTTTAGTAGCGGCGCCGCCCAGGCACGCTCGGTCGCTTCACCGAGAAACCCACGAAATGGGCAACAGTTGCGCAATTAGCAAGCAAGCCCACAAGAAGGGAGGGTAGTTGCGACGCCTCCGAACACACTCAGCCGCATCACCGAGAACCCCGCGAAAGCGGCGACATTTTCGCAGTTCGCAGGCCAACGGGGGAGCCATATTTTAAGTTGCGACGCCCACCCCCCAAGACAGGGCCAGCGCTACCGCCAGGAAGCCCACCAACGCCGCGACAGGTGCGCGGTTGAAGCCCCTGCTAGTGGTTTCAATTCTGTGTGCTGATATGTCATGTCTTGTGCTCTGCTGTGGGAGTGCAAATCCGCATGGTGACGGCATGGTCGGCCCAACTCGATAGTATTCCTCCTCTTCCTCGCCAGCAGGGTGTTCCCCCTTCCTCCTCCTCCTCCTCCTCCTCCTCCTCCTCCTCCTCCTCCTCCTCCTCCTCCTCCTCCCCCCCCCTCCTCCTCCTCATTCACCTCATCAGCGCCATCATCATGTTCCTTATCCTCCTCCTCCTCCTCCTCCTGCTCCTCCTGCTCCTCCTCCCCCTCCTCCTCCGCCTCCTCATCCTCATCCCCCCCCCCTCCTCCTCCCCCTTCCCCTATTCCTCCCCCTCCTCTTCCTCCTACTCATCATCCCCCTTCATGCTCCTCTTCCCCCTCCTTATCCTTCCCCTCTTCCTCCTCCTCCTCCGTTTCCCCCTCCGTCTCCTCATCCCTCTCCTCCTTATCCCTCCTTCTCCCCTCGTCGGATCCTCCTGATGTGGAGGACGATGATGATGAGAGAGCGTTGCTGTATGCCAGCTGCGAGGCGCACTCCAGACCTCGGCCCTCGTCTCCGCCGCCCTCGCTGGGCAAAGGGTTGGGGCAGCGGTCGGAGTGGACTGGCCGACCAAGTCCAGCCCCGCGCCCAAACCACACGGAGGGCGGCCTTAATCAAGGCCCTCTGTTCAGTTGTGCCACAGAGGGTGAGCATGCAAGAGCCCTGCCCCTGAGACGGGGTTCCTGAAACTGTGTCTCTTCCTCATCCTACGTCTCCGTCTCGTCCTCGTCCTCATCATCCTTATCATCCACGTCCTCCTCCCCATCATCATCATCATCGTCCTCCCCTTCCCACCAATCAGTCAGTCACTCGTGGGCCAGGGCAGGCGATCCTGTCAAAGAAAAACTGCTAGGCGGGGGGGGGGCGGGGCAAGGCAACGGTCAAGGCGGCCTGGCAAAACACAGACCATCTCCGTGCCGAGCCCCCCCCGTCCAAGAAGACGCGGACGCAACGTCGCCCGCCTGGCGAAACCCCACGGCCCGACTTCCAGGGCTGCGTGCAGGGGGGGGGGGGAGAACGGAGGCTCCTCGTCATCCTCCTCTTGCTCCCCCCCCTCCTCCTCATCCTCCTCCTCCTCCTCCTCCTCCTCCTCCTGCTCTTCCCCCTCCTGCTCATCCTCCTCCTCCCCCTCCTCATCACCTTCCCCCTCATCATCCTCATTATTCCCCTCCTCCGCCACCCACCCCCTCTCTTTCGCCCCCACCCCCCACCCCCCATTGTCCCCCATCATCCTCGTCATCCTCCTCCTTATCCTCCTCATCCTCCTCCTCGTTCCCCTTGTCCTCCTCCCGTTCCTCCACCTCCTCCCCCTCCTCCTCCTCCTCCTCCTCCTCCTCCTCCTCCTTCTTCCTCATCACGCTTCCTCCTCCTCCTCACTTCTTCATCCTCATCCTTCGGTATCCTCCTCCGTGCCGTTTTCCTGTCCCCCCCCCCTCCTCCTCCTCCTCCTCCTCACCTCCTCCTCTCCGCCGCCTCCCGACGCATGGGGCCTAGGGCCATCCCAGGGGACCCCGTCGGCGGGTTGCCCGCCGAGCTGCACCGCTCTCAGGGCGAAATCCGAGGAAGGAAGGGGGGGGGGGGGAGGAGGAGGAGAGGAGGAGGAGGAGGAGGAGGAGAAGGAGGAGGAGGGCAGGGGGAGGAAGAGAAGGATGAGGAGCAGCAGGAGCAGGGGGAGTTCGAGGAGCAGGAGGAGGAGGAGGAGGATGAGGGGGGGGGGGAGGAGGAGGAGGAGGAGGAGGAGGAGGAGGAGGAGGAGGAGGAGGAGGAGGAGGAGGAGGAGGAGGAGGAGAAGGGGGAGGAGCAGTGAAAGGGGGACGAGCAGGACAAGGCGGAGGATGGGCAGGAGGAGGAGGCTACGAGGCTACGGACGAACACGCGGCGGCTGAAGCGGGGGCCAAACACCAATCCATTGTAGTACAGTCGAGGCGTTGACCTAAGGAACCCTGCATAAGGAACGAGGCTCCTTTTTTGTCATATGTTAAACATCGATCCCCCATCGAAAACATACGGAAACCCTGAGGCAAGTTGCGAAACACTGAAGGAACGCGGGGCCCCTCCCCAACGAACAACGGGTTCCTTCTTCATGGCCCCGACTGTACCAGCCAGGCGCCAGCCAATGAATATATCTGCTGCGCGCAATCGACCTGTAGTTCATCATCGAACCAAGTCGTAGCTGCCGTGGCCACTCCAGACGGAAGGCAAGCCGCCTGTCACCAACAGGCGGCCAGAATCTCCCTCACGGGACGCTTCCGAGAAACTGGAGTGAGGCAGTGCAGGAGGCAAGCGCGACCATCACCAATGGTCGGCCAGAACTCCCTCACGGGACGCTCCCACACCACCTCTTGGCCACAGCGTGCCCCCCCCCCCGCCATCTCAGAAGGCAAGCGCGCCCGTCACCAACGGGTGGCCAGAACTCCCTCACGGGACGCTTCTGCGACGAGCAAGGGGGGGCACATGCGCGCAATACCGATGCACTGGACTCGCGGGGACCAAACTCCCGCGATCTGAATGCGCCCCCCCACCTTATGAGACGTCCTAACCACATCGACGGTATATAACTCGGGACGCTCCCCGTCCCCCCCCCCCCCCTCCTCCTCCCCATTCCCCCCCCTCCTCGTTATTATAATCATCCTGCTCCTCCTCTTCGTTCTCCCCCTCCTCCTCATCATCGTCATCATCAGCGCCACCATCATCATCATCAGCATCAGCATCATCATCATCCTTCTCCTGGTCATCATCCTCAGTATCCTCCTCCTGTCCCTTCTCCTCATTATCCTCCTTCTCCTGTTCATCCTCCTCCAGCCTTTACCCGCACCCCCCCCTTTCACCATCATTGGCATCAGCAGCATCCTCCCTCCTCCGCATCATCATTCCACCTCGTCTCGCCATCATCTTCCGCTTCCCACCCTTGCACTCATTCACATGCCCATCTTCATCATCATCACCATCCTGCCCCTTCGTATCATCCTTCTCCTCCCCCTTCTCCCCCCCTCCCCCTCCTCCTCCTCCTCCTCCTCCTCCTCCTCCTCCTCGGCCTCCCCCTCCTCCCCCCCCCTTCCTCCTCTCCTCCTCCTCCCTCCTCCTCTCTCCTCCTCCTCCCCCTCCTCCTCCTCCTCATCCCCTCCCTCCTCCTCCCCATCAGTTTCCCTCTCATCCTCCACTTCCCCCTCCTCCTTCTCCCGAGCCCTGGATTCGCCGATATTCCAACCATGACCGTATCCCAGACATAAGTACTTCCCCCCACCCAGAAATACACCCAAGAGAGCACCTGTCCAAAACTCATGGAAGGCAAGCACAACCGTCCACACTGGATCAGTTGGCCAGTCCCTGAGGCCCCGAGGGGCATTCCAGCGGAGTAATGGCACAGAGCATGATGCAAAAACAGGGCACGCTGGTGCATCAGAAGAAAGTGCCCACCAGCGCCCTCGATGTAGTCAATGAGGCCGATGATGTTCATCGCGCTCAGCTCTAAGAACAGCCCCTCAGACCGCAGCGCCGCGCCAGCCCCCAGCCCCGCGCTCCTGGGACATCGGGGCAGGGGGCAGAGGAGGAGGAGGAGGAGGGGGGGAGCAAGAGAAGGAGAAGGAGGAGGAGGGGGAGGAGGGGGAGGAGGAGGATGAGGAGGAGAGGGAGGGGGAGGGGGGGGGGAGGCAGAAAGGACGAGAGGGGGAGGAGACGAGACGGAGCAAGGGACGGTGAGGAGAGGGATGAAGAGGAGGAGTGAAGGAGGAGAAGGGGGATGCTCCTCGCCTGTGCATATTGCCCTCCTCCTCCTCCTCCTCCTCCTCCCCTCCTCCTCCTCCTCCTCCTCCTCCTCCTCCCCCCTCGTTCTCAACCTCCTCCTCCTCGCCCTCCTCCTCCTCCTCCTGATCCTCAGTATCCTCCTCCCCCTCCTCCTCCGCGACCTCCTCCTCATCCTCCTCCCCCTCCTCCACCTCCCCACTTCCTCCGCACGATCGGTGGCGGATTCGCGTTTGCGCGCGCGTTGGCCGCGGCCCGCGCTGGCGCTTCCGAGACGCAAGCGCGGGCGCTGAGTGATCATGCGATCATCCTGCCGCCGACCGTTCATTGCCAACTGATCCATGTTCGGTGCCAGGGTCCATCGGGCGCGGGCGTTCAACAACCTCATGGCGTCTTTCGTCGGGGCCGCAACCACCACGCACCGATGACAAGCGCACGACGCGCCAATCATTTAGATAGGTGGCGCGGCCGCAGCAATCCGCATCCGTGCAAGCCGCGTTCGCGCGATGGCTCTCTCGTCGCGTCGTCCTCGGCCGTCGTCTGGGTTACGCCTGCTCCTCTTGCTCCTCCTCCTGCGAACGTGTTCCGCGTGATGCGCTCACGAGGGTTTCATTTACCCCGATGCCGCGGTCGCCGCCATCCGCAGCGGGCGCACGTGCCGCCCGCAAAGGTGCCCCCCCCCCCTCCCCCCCTCTCCGCCCGTTCCTCCACCCTCCTCATCATCTCCCTCATCCCTCCACCCCATTCTCGTCCTTATCCTCCTCCTTGCCTTCTTCATTCCCCATCCTTCCCTCCTCGTCCTGTCCCTCCACCCTCTCTGCCACTGCCC
>CAUYUJ010020401.1:0-40000 GCA_963575745.1 Prorocentrum cordatum
CTCCTCTTCATTATTCTCCTCCTCGTCCTCCTCCAACTCCTCCTCCTCCTCCTCCTCCTCCTCCTCCTCCTCTTCCTCCTTCTCCTCGTCCTCCTCCATCTCCTCCTCCTCCTCGTCCTCCTCCTTTTCCTGCTCCCTCGTCCTCCTCCGAAGCTGATGCGGTTCTAGTCTGGTGCTCCCGTTGGGGGCGGTGTGAGGGGCGGCGGGCTGGATTTGGGCCCGTTGGTTGGCCGCCTGGGGGGTCTGGGCTCGGTGGTCGCGAGGGGCCCGTCAGCTACTGGGTGCACGGTGTCGTGGTCCTGTGCTGGACCTATTCAAAGTCGCCCGTCTGTGCGGTTTTGAGTCGCCTGGTTCGGCGGTCAAATGGACGAGGGAGCTGCTGCGGGCGAAACTGACGACCAAAGACGATGGTTCAGAGCGTTGGTCGTTCTCAGACGAGGAAGGGGCCCAGTGAGGGCCCGCCGCGTAGCGGCGCGGCGAACTCGCCGATGCACCATTAACACTGCCAGTTCCTCCTCCTCCTCCTCCGCCTCCTCCTCCACCTCTTCCACCTCCTCGTCCTCTTCCTCTTCCTCCTCCGCCAGCTTCTACTCCATTCCTTCTCTTTATAGATAACTCCTCCCTGTCGCACCCAGAGGCTAGTTGTTTGGGCGGGTCGAGCGTTTCGCTTAAGACTTCCTCACCGCTCATGACTCTGAAGCTCAAAAAGCGACAGCGGCTTCACAGATGAAGGGCGGGCGGTTTTCAACATGTTGTTCTCAACTTAGTGAGGCGCACATTAGTTTAAAATATTGCAAGAGCTTCACGGGTTGAGGGCGGCTCCTTTTCAAATTGTGGCTCTCGCTTTAGCGCCGCGCCCATTCGTTTTAAGCATTTGTAAGCGTTTCGCGGATTGAGGGCGGTTCTTTTTCAAACTGTGGTTCTCGGTTTAGCGCCGCGCCCGTTCGTTTTAAGATTCCGCAAGAGTTTCACGGATTGAGGGCGGTTCCTTTTCAAAATGTGGCTCTCGCCTTCGCGCCGCGTATATTCGTTTTTGAACATTTGCAAGATCTTGGCGAATTGAGGGCGGCTCCTTTTCAAAATGTGGTTCTCGCTTTAGCGCCACGCACATTCGTTTTAAGAATCTACAAGCGTTTCACGGATTGTGTTGAGGGCGGCTCCTTTTCAAAATGTGGTTTTCGCCTTAGCGCCGCGCACATTCTTTTTAATACTTTGCAAGAGGTTCACGGGTTCATTGCGTTTTTTCCAATATGTGGTTCTCGCTTTAGCGCCGCGCACATTCGTTTTGGACATTTGCCAGAGTTTCACGGATTACCATGCTCAACGCACCAAAAATGGTGTTTTGGAAGGATTCAGGATTATGCTGGTGCAACTGTTATGTTGGTTCGCGGTGTTGAAGTCCCACCAATGGCGTTTTGGCACGATTCCGGATCGTCAGGACGCAGCAGTCGGGTTGATACGTGGTGTTGACATTCCAAGAACAATGTTTTGGCATGCTTCACGGTTTTCAAACGGTTGTCTTCCAACGAGGCAGTTCCCTCAGTGGAAGTGAACCGTTGTAGGGGCCTATCTAGAGGGAGTTTGGAGGGAGAGTGAATTCCGACATCGTTGATGACACCTGGGTTTACACTAGTCCTCCTCCTCCCCCTCCTGCCCCTCCTCCTTCTTCTCCTCCTCCTCCTCCACCACCTCAACCTCCTCTTCCTCCTCCTCCTCCTCCTCCTCCTCCTCCTCCTCCTCTTCCTTCTGCCCCTCTCCCTCTCCCTCCCCAGCGCATTCCGCCTCCGCCCCTGCCCGAAGCCTTCAGTCGCCCACGGGGGCCCGGGGGAGGAGCTATAGCCAGCTATAGCCCCGCTGCCCCCCGCGAGCCCCGCCTGCGCCCCAGAGGACGCGAACGGCAGCGTCAGGCGCGGCCCGGCCGAGCGGGGGGCACTGCGCACTGGGGGGCCTACTCCTCCTCCTCCTCCTCCTCCTCCTCCTCCTCCTCCTCCTCCTCCCTCCTCCTGCTCCTCCTGCTCCTCCTGCTCCTCACTCCTCCTGCTCCTTCCTCCTCCTCCTCCTTCCCCCACCTTCTTCCCCCCCCCCTCCCCTTCCCCCCCCCCCCCCCCTCCTCCCCCCGCCTACTCCTCCTGGGCTCGGGGCGGCGGCGGCGGGGCCCGGGAGGCACGCTCGAGGAAGGACCCTGCCTGCGTCGCACCCCGCCCTCGCGGAGCGCTGGCGGAGGCCCGCCGCGAGGGCGGCGGAAGTGGAGGCGAGGCGCCCATGTGTGCGGGTCCAGGCGCTGTGGCGTCGGCCAGGAGGGGGGGGGCAGGGCAGGCAGCGGAGATGGGGGATGCAGCAGAGCAGCTGCCCGAGTCCGCGGGGGGAAGGCGAGCGCGCAGCAGGGAGGGCGGGGGCGGGAAGAGCGGCAGACGGGCGCCCGAGTCCTTCAGCGTTGGCAGCATCTCGAAGAGCGCGCCGTGTCCGGCGCGGCCCGTCGGCTCTGCAGTCGCGCTCGCGTCCGCTAGCGCCGTGCACAGCTTGAGGGATGCGCGAAACCAGTGAGGAGCTTGAGTCAAACTGTCTCCTGACACGCGCGCAACACTTTTCTTACCCTGCTTGGCTGCAGCCACTACCTCCTGCACGTTCTGCGTATCCTCCTGCTCCTCCTGCTTCCTGCTCCTCCTCGTCGTCCTCCTCCTCCTCCTCCTCCTCCTCCTGCTCCTCCTCCTGCTCCTCCTCCTCCTGCTCCTCCTCCTGCTCCTCCTCCTGCTTCTCCTCCTCCTGCTCGTCCTCGTCCTCATTCCTCCTCCTTCCTCCTTCCTCCTCCTTCCTCCTACTTCCTCCTCCTTCCTCCTTCCTCCACCCTCCTCCGCATCATCAAATTCCTGCCTCCACACTTCTTCTCCCCATCGTCATCTCCCTCCTGCACGGCGGCGCCAATGCACGTGTGAAGACTTCGACGCGACCAAGTTGGGCCCCCCCCTGGGGCCGTGAACGCGTGAAAACACATGCCCCGCGCTCACGCGCCAGGCGAATGAATGTTGCCCCCCCCCCCCCCCTCCCCCACACCTCCCGCGCACGACGTATTTCCACACGTAAAGGATCCGACGCGCCCAAATTATGGCCCTCCAGGGGGGGCTGTGGATACGTAGAAACACGTGCCCTGCGCGCACGCGCCAGGCGCATGCTGGGCCCCCCCTCCCTTCGCGCACTTATTTTCACGTGTAAAGAATCCGGTGGGCTCAAGTTGGGTCCCCCACTGGGCGCGCACTTTTACGCGTAAAGAATCCGACGCGCCAAAGTTAGGTCCCCCATTGGGGGCCATGAGCACGTGAAAACACGTGCCCCGCGCGCCAGGCGCATGCTGGGTCTCCCCCCTCCGCGCACGTAGTTTCACGTGGAAAAATCTGGCTGGCTCAAGTTGGGTCCCCCCCCTGGGGCCCCAGGAAACGTGAAAACGCGTGCTCCGCGCGCACGCGCCAGGCGCATGTTGGTCCCCCCCGCCCCCAAGTTGGGTCCCCCCTCTGGGGCCGTGGACACGTGAAAACATGTGCCCCGCGCGCACGCGCCAGTCGCATATTGCCCCATCCGTGAATTTTTTGCTTACACATTATATATAATGTGTGTATAAGTATGTATGTATGTATATATATATATATGTTTATATATATATATGCATATATTATTATATATAATATATATATATAGATATAATATATTATATATATTGAAGTCCGTGGACATGTGAAAACATTTTCCCCGCCCGCACGCGCCAGGCGCAGGCTTGGTCTCACCCCTCCGCGCGCGTAGTTTCACGCGTAGGCGAGCTCAAGTTGGGTCTCCCCCTGGGCGCACGCAGTTGCACGCGTAAAGGATCCGACGCGCCAAAGTTGGGCCCCTCGCTGTGCGCCATGAAGTGACAACGCGTGCCTCGCGCGCACGCGCCAGGCGCTGGTTGGGCCCCCTTGTCTCAGCGCACGTATCTTACATGCAAAGAATCCAGCGGGGTAAGCTGGGTCCCTCGCCTTCGCCTGCGGCCCCGTCGTGGCCAGAAATCTGTCAAAGCTGAGGCGGCGGGCTAATTGGATCCGTCGCCTGCGACCCCGTCGTGGCCAGAAACACGTAACATCACACACCCACGCGTGCGGAGACTCATGTTGGAGACCCCCCCTCCGCACGCATATTTTCGCGCATCCAAGTCCAAAGAGTATTGCTCGACACCCTTCTGGTGGAGGGCCGTTGGCCCGCAAGCTAAAACATAACCCTGGGCCAGAGCCTTTTTACTGGGGAGCAGTATCGGAACAGGCAAGATCGAAACAAGAATTCGCAAGCGTGCCATCCCTCCTAAACGGCGAAGGAGCCGCATATTCATTTCCGAGGAGTGAAAGCCACGTTGGCAGAACATGAGGGAGGCGGCGACCAGGGAGGCTCGGATGATGGAGTTGGGGAACGACGACCACGGCACACCTACCACACTTTCGCTCACAATGCATTGTTTTTTTTTGTCGTTCAGTATGGCCGTCGTGATTCTTCTGGAGTTTCGCATCCTTCAGGCATCGTCGAGATATGGTTTCAATCTCCCCCCCATGTGGCTCATCGGGCTGAGGTGAGCAATGGTCCCATCACGCAACAGGTGAGCGCTGTGGAGGAGGAGGAGGAGGAGGAGGAGGAGGAGGAGGAGGAGGAGGCGGAGAAGGCAGAGTTAGAGGAGGCGGCGGAGTATGCAGAGGAGGGGAAGGAGGAGGAGGAGGGGAGGAGGAGGAAAAGGAGGACGAGGAGGCACACCAGTGCAAACTCAGTTTGCATCGGCGATGTTGCAATAATCTGTCCCCAAAGTTCCTTGTCCATAGGTATCCAGATGCTGTTTTCATTGCGGGAGGTGGCCCATTAGAAAACAATGTTTTGATAATGTGCCAGAGCGTCGTTTCTGCGACTCCAACGCTACGGTTCAACGTGATTGTTGCGTCCTGACAATCCAGAATCGTACCAGAGAGCCGTTCCTGGGATTTCAACACCGCAAATCAGTGAAACCGCTGCGTCCAGATGATCTTAAGCCGCGCAAGAACACCTTTCTTGGGACTTCGACCGCACGAATTTGAAACTGCTGCACGCGCTTAAGACGAATGTGCTTGGCGCTACGAACCGCCGTTTGAAAAACAGCCGCACTCCACCAGTGAAGCTGTTGCAGGCTTTTAAGACGAATGCGCGCAGCCCTGAGGCGAGAGACACATTTCGAGCCACCCGCCCTCCATCCGTGAAGCTCGCTGCAATCGTTTACGGTGAATATGCGCGGCGTTGAGTCGAGAACCACATTTTGAAGACCATCCGCCCTCCACCCATGATGCTGCAGCAAATTTGAATGACGAGGAAATCTCAGGCGAAACGCCAGGCTCGCCCTACCGACATGGTTGCGGTTGCGACAGGGAGGCGTTACTCATAAGGAAACTGGTTTGTACATGGATGAGGGAGAGGATGCAGAGGATGATGATGAGGAGGAGGAGCTGGAAGATAAGGTGGATTTTGGAAAATACGGTGTTCGACATCAAGACGCATCAGCGATGCTGCAATGAGTTGGATCCTCCTTCCCAGCCCCGGTTTTAGGTCCAGAGAGGAATTCATTTTCATTGCAGGAAGTGGCCCATTGAAGGACAATCTCCCGAATAACTCAACAACGGAAGAATGTGACTCCCTCAGATTCCCCCAAAGAGGGAGATGCTTCGCCAGGACGAAAAATAATGCAACAACGTGTTACATGAGAAATTTGACTGTAACCGGGCACCCTTCAATTTCAAACGTTCGCCGGGAGTTCTAGATCATACAAGAACACCGTTCAGGGGATTCATCGCCACGGGTCAACGTGACTGTTGCGTTCTGACAACCCTGAATTTTGCCAGAACACCATTCCTGGGATTTCAACACCGCGAATCAATACGACTTTTGCGTCTTGATCATCCTAAATCGTGGAAGAACACCGCGGCTGGGACTTCGACCACACGAATCCTTAAACTTTGTTGCACATTTTGAAGATGACCTGTGCGCGGCGCTCACGCGAGAGCCACATTTTGAACATGGCCCGCATTCCTTCTTAAATGCTGCAAATATTCAAGGCGAATGTGTGCGCCAATGGGGCGAGCGCTCCATTTCGGAAACGACCCGCCCACCATCTTCGACATTGTTTGCATTTTTGTGCGACGAATGTGCGCGCGGCGTTGAGAGCTCCAATTCGAAAATGGCCCACCCTCCAGCTTAGAAATTCCTGCACACCCGTAAGACGAATGCGTCCAGCGCTAAGGGACGAGTTTTATGTTGACGGCGGCCCACCTTCCATCATTGAAGTCGCTGCACATATCGAGCGTCAGGGTCATACATGGTCAGGACCTGTCAGGCGACACGCCTGGCCCAGCCTACGGACATGCTTGGGCGTGCGAACCAGGGGAGGCATCTATGAGGAAAAGGAAGTGAGGAGGAATGCCAGGAAACATCAACGATGCTCCAATCAACCTTCCCGTCCCAAATTCCTTCTCCATACGATTCTACAACCCTACAGCTGTCATCACAAGAACGAAGCGCCCCCTGTCAAGACAAGCACACCATTTGCTTACCATTGGCACGAAAACCCCTTATAAAAGATACGTCTAGCGAGCTACAAGGAATTCAAACAGAGAGGGTCATAGAACCTAGCCGTGTGTTCAGCGAGAGCTCCGTTTTGAATAGAAAGCGCCCTCGGTCCGAGCATTTGGTGCACACTTTTCTGCGGCTGGATCCCGAGTTTAGCAAGGATCGCCTCCATCCGTGACGTGTTCAATGTTCTGCTTCTTCAGTTTAGGGAAAGTGTTAAGCGAGAGCCGCACATTGAACAGCACGTCCTTCATTCTTGTATTTGTTGCAAACGTTTAAGACGAAGGTGCACGGCGCCAAAGCGATAACCCCACAGGCCTCCATTCCTAAGACGAGTATGGGTGGCGCTAAGGCGAGAACCTCAGTTCGAAAACGACCCGCCCTCCATCCTTGAAAGCGTTGCACACTTTTAAGACGAATGTGCGGTGGCCCAATTTTGAAAACCGCTTGTGCTCCATCCTTGTAACTGGTGCGAGATTTCGAGACGAATGCGTGCGACGCACAAGCGAGAGCCCCACTTCGAAAGTCACATGTTACCCATTCTTGCAATTGCTGAAACATGTGAATACGAATGTGCGAGGCGCTAAGGCGAGAGCGCTACGTTGACCCCCCCCCGCTCTTTTTACTGCTGCAAATCTAAAGCTTCAGGATCCGGGGGTGTGGGGAAATCTCATGCGAAAGGCCTGGCCCGCCCTACCGACATGTCTGGTGGTGCGACGGGGGGGGGAGCTATCTGCAAGGAAGCAGGATGGGGGAGGAGGAGGAGGAGGAGGAGGAGGAGGAGGAGAGGAGGAGGAGGACGGGGAGGAGGAGGAGGAGGAGGATTGAGGCGAAGTCGGCACGGGAAGCGGCGGCGGCAAAGCGGCGAGGCGCGTAGCGGTGGACGTCCTCAAGGAGCTTGCCCCGAAGGCTGGGGCGCGCCCTCAGCGCTCGGGGGCAACGTGAAGGGGGGGATGGGCTCAACTGGGGACGCATCGACCCCCAACCTTACCAGTTTGAAGCATATCCCTATCCCTGTGTTTGGCATCACCTCACCTCGATGCCGATCTTCAGCATTCCCTCGGTTTCTGAGGGCACATCCCTGAGACTGTCCTCGCTTCTTGCTCGCCCATCTGAGGGATAGGAGGAGGAGGAGGAGGAGGAGGGGGAGGAGGAGGAGGAGGAGGAGGAGGGGGAGGAGAGAGGAGGAGGAGGAGGAGGGGGAGGAGGAGGAGGGGAGGAGGAGGAGGAGGAGGAGGAGGAGGAGGAGGAGGAGGAGGAGGAGGAAGAGGAGGTTCGAGGCTGGCTACAATCGCCCAGGGATCGCTGGCAGGGGGCCCGGCAGCACCACCCCGCCCAGGAGCGTGCCGACCCGTTGTTCGGGAGCTCAACTCCGATCTATCGTGGAGGTATCGAAGACGCCTACGGCGCATCACCGCCGCCCCCTGCCTTTTTGGAAGCGCCTATGTGGCCATCTGGGCTGTCTAGGAGGCATCCTGGAGGCCATCCTGGGCCACCTTGGCCGTCTTGGGACCATCTTGGGCCATCTTGGGGCCGAACAGGCATTGGCTTGTGCAGTTTCCGGGTGGCCGGCGGGACGCGTCGGAGCCCCAGGGGGAGTTCTTTTTGGAGAAGAGCCAAAGCCAAGTCCGACAGGATCTAGCACGCCAGGCACCCCTGCGATCAATCGACAGGGGGCGGCGGATCCAGCTGCCTGCGGCAAGTCCGGCCACCGTGCCTGTCCGCCATGCTGGGCGGCGACTGTTCGATGGGGGCACGGGAGGAGGCCGTCGCGCGTGGCGCGTCGGGCCTCTTGAAGCTGTGGGGGCCTCTTGAGGGGTTCTTCTTGGGGGCCTCTTGGAGCCTCTTGGCAGCGCCTTGGGGGCGCCTCGGGGGGGCTCGTGGGGGCTCCTCGGACTCCTCGGGCCATCTGGGGGCGCTCTTGGGCCGTATGGGCGCTTTCAGAGTCCATCTCGGGGGGGGGCTCTCTGAATCGTGTTGGGGATATCTTGGGGACCTTGAGGGCCGTTTGAACGCCTTCTTGGGCCGACTTGGGGTCCTCTTGGGCCATCTTGGCGCCCTCTTCGGCCCTCTTGGGGCCCTCTTGGTGCCCTCCTGGGCCGTCTTGAAGTAATCTCGGAGGTTTCTGCGGTTGTCTTGAGCCGACAAAAGCTGAAAACGGCGAGAACGCGAAAACCAGTCGAACACTTATGGGAAATATCGGAGTTGAGGGGGTGAGATCGAAGTGGAACGGAGAGCCCCCCTACCGGGAAATCGATTTCGGTTTCGTGTTCGTGCGTGCCGTGCGTGCGGGCGAGACGAAGCTGCGGTGGGGCGCGGTGTCCCGCCGGTGTCCCGATGATGATGATGATGATGATGATGATGATGATGATGATGATGATGATGATGATGATGATGATGATGATGATGATGATGATGATGATGATGCCGATGATGTTGATGATAATGATGGTGGTCATGGTGGTGATGGTGATGGTGTCCGATGATGATAATGATGATGATGAGGATGATGATGATGATAGCGTTGATAGTGTTGACGATGTTGATGATGATGATGGTGATGATGATGACCACGGTGGTGATGATGATGGTGTCCCGATGATGATGATGATGATGATGATGATGATGATGATGAGGATGCTGATGTTGCTGATGATGATGATGATGGTGTCCCGTTGATGATGATGTTGACGATCATGATGATGTTGATGATGATGAGATGATGAGGTGATGATGATGAAGATGATGATGATGATGGTGTACCGATGGTGATGGTGATGATGAGGTTGATGATGATGCTGTTGAAGATGACGATGGTGATGATGATGATGGTGTCCCAATGGTCATGGTGTTGATGATGACGATGATGGTGTCCCGTTGATGATGATGGTGATGATGATGATGATGATGATGAGGATGATGATGAGGTGATGATGAGTTTGATGATGGTGGCCCGATGATGATGCGGATGGTGATGATAATGACGGTGTCCTGGTGATGATGATGATGATGAGGTGATGATGATGATGGTGACGATGATGATGGTGTCCCGATGATGATTGTGATGTTGATGATGATGATGTTGATGATGATGATGGTGTCCCGATGATGATGACGTTGTTCATGGTGATGATGATGATGATGACATGATGCTGATGATGATGATGATGCTGATGATGATGATGATGGTAGTGTTCCGATGCTGATGATGACGATGGTGTCCCGATGATGATTATGATGATGATGATGATGATGTTGCTGATGATGATGGTGACGATGATGGTGTCCTGATGGTGATGATGGTGATGATGATGTTGATGATGGTCATGAGGTGATGGTGATGATGGTGTCCCGATGATGATGATGATGATGTTGGTGACGTTGATGACGATGATGTTGATACTGATGATGATGCCGTTGATTGTGAGATCGACTGAGATATCGGTAGTGAGATCGATAGTGATTCCGAATGTGAGATCGATAGTGAGATCGATAGTGAGATCGATTGTGAGATCGATCGTCAGATCGATTGTGAGACCGATCGAATGAAATAGATCGAGTGAGATCGATTGCGGGATCGATCGAGTGAGATCGATCGAGCGAGACCGATAGTGAGATCGATAGTGAGATCGATAGTGAGACCGATCGAGTGAGACGTTGGTTCCTCCCCCCGAACCTCCTTATCACCCGAAGGGTGGTCGTATAGGTATGATTTTGGCCTTTTCGGGCTTTGCTGGAGGCTCTGTTGGAGCCCTCTTGGGCCGTCTTGGAGGCTTCTTGGGCCGTCTCGAGGCCATCTTGGGCCATCAGGGGCCGTCATGGAGGCTTCTTGGACCATCTTGGCGGCCTGGGTGGCTTTCCTGGGCGCCTTGGAAGACTTCGGGGGCCCCAGGGAAGCGCCATGGCCGCCCAGGCTCCTCCTTCGGGAGCAGGGGCGGTGCACGCGCCACTCTGTGGTAGAAGGAGGGCGGGCCCTGTGAAGCTTACAGAAGCCCTGCCAGACACCACTTGGCACTCCTCCGCGCCTCAACGTGCCAGAAGGCACGGCGGCGCATCGCCGATTCCAGGTCCATGTTTCCCCCCCATGGGCCAGTCCCCTCCCTCCCGTTCCCCCTCCAGCGCTGGCCCGGCGCTGCCCCGAGCCGTCACCGAGCGGCGCGCTCCCTGCCCAGTTCGTCGGAGGCGAGCTGCCGAAAGCGGCTCTCGGAGGTCCTCGGAGGTCTTCGGGGCCCAGGATGGTTCCCAGTAGCTGTGCCTCGCCACCCCTGAGATCCGACGTGGCAGAAGAACTGCAATACCTCCAAGAGTCACGCCCAGAGCCCCGGACCCCATCTTCCTGCGTCATTTTTCAAGCCGGATCGATCTGTGAGGGTCTAGGCCTCCCGGATGGGGTCAGAGTAGATGGGGTCGGAGGATCGCTCCGCATCGCCGATGCATCGGCGATGCGGCTCGATGTGGAGCCCGTGTTTCCCCACGCCGACGTCGCCGATGCATCGCCGACGTCGTCGATGCATCGGCGATGCATCGGCGATGCGGCGCGATCCTTCGACCCCACCTACTCGAACCCCATCTAGGAGGCCTCTAGAGGGTCCTGGGGCCAGAGCCCGAGCGGAAACCAAAACGCCCGCTGCGAAACAATTGTCAGGAGGGACAAAACACAGACACATTCGCCCACTCCCAGGAAACGATGGGAAAACATGGGAAGTCGGGGGGGAGACAAAACCCAGACAACGTGGGAAAACGTGGGGAATCCGGTCATCTGTGTGTACTTACCTCTGTGTCCCAGGGCCCCTTCACGTGGGGGCGCCAGGATCTCAGGGGCCGGGCGTTCCAGGCCGCGGCCCGCGCGCTGTGGCCGCCGCCGCCGCGGCCGCCGGCGGGGCCCACCTTCCGTGGCGCCAGCATCGCAGAGCGGATTTCGCTCGGAAAACGATAGGATCCCAGACAGGATCGCGTCCTGGAAAAAGTCAAGACGGGCGGTGTTTCACAATTTTCGGGCCCTGGGGGCCCTCGCCGGGCCTCGGGAGCGTCAAAAACGACTCAGGATGAAAGCCGGTCCTGGGGAAAGGGCCCGGACTTCTGGGGATGCCGTCCTGAAAAAATGAGGGCGTCGCATGTCTGGGATGGGCCCGGAGCGTCCTGGAGAATGTCGCTCCAGATTTCGATGTGAGTTTCGTGCGGATTTATTTTGGGCCAGGAATGGAAACAAAAAGAAAATCCGCGCGAAATTCACTTCGTTTTTCACTCCCCGTCCCCGTCTCGGGGTTTTGCACTGACCGCGCAACAATCCGCTGCAGCACGCCTGCAAGGCTGGTGGCACCTTCGGCGGCAGGCCGGGTGCTGCTGCGGGTGCCCCCAGCTTCTCGCGCCACTCGGGAGCCCCCGGGGGGCTCTGGGCCTCGTCGAGGGTTTTTTTTTTTGTTGCAATCCTTCGTTTTTTTTTTTTTGCAATCCTTCGTTTTTTTTTTGCAGTCCTTCGAGGCCGTGGGGGGCCTCCTGGAACTCCGGGGGGCCGCCTCGGGCCAGGAGGCGCTCCTGGCAGCGCCGGGCCCGCCGTCGGAGCTCCGGGGCCTCCCGCGGGCTCGCCGCGCCGCCGCCCTCTCCGGCGGGGGGGGGCGCCGCGGCGCTCGCCGAGGCCCCGCGGCCGCCTCGTGGGAAGCGTCCCTGGCGGCCGCTCGAGGCCCGAGTCGTGGCGCCCGAGGGCCGTCGCTGCTGTCGCCCGTTGCGGGGCCTCCGCGGGGCTTCTCGCCGCCGCGGCCGCGGCCGCCTCGAGACCCGGGGACGGGCTCCGAACGGATGTGGGCGGGGCGGGAGAGAGCAGCCGTCGTCTCAGCGGGCCCTTTTCCCAACAACGGGAGGAGGAGGAGGAGGAGGAGGAGGAGGAGGAGGAGGAGGAGGACGGGGAAGGCGAGGAAGACGAGGAGGCGTCGCGTGCGTTCCGCGAGTTGGCGAGCGGGAGCGTGCGGTGCGTCACTGGCCGTGGCGCGAGCTCTGGAGCGGCCCCACGACGGCGTCCTGTCGGGCCAGGCGGGAGCGCCGCCGCTGTCTCGGCCCCGGCCATCCTCCGACTGGGGCGAGGTTCGGCCGGCCTCGGGCCGGCTGGCGCTCTCGCTCGTGTGCCCTTTTGTGCCGCCCGGCGGGGCCTGGCGTTTCGACGGGTCTGGCCGCGCGGCGCGTCAGTCATGCTGGTTGGCCGCGCCCTCGCTCCCAGGAGGTGGGGGGCATTCGTGGCGAGGGAGAGGAAGGCGGGAGGGAGGGAGGGAGGGAGGGATAGTTTGGGCGGGGGAGGCCGGGGGAAGGGGCAGGGGAAGGAAGGGGAGGAGGGGGGTATTTTCAAGCGGTCTGTGGGCAGGGTTCCAGATGCCTCGATCGGACATGTTGCGGCGAGGGTCACTGATTTCCTTGTCACGCTGCACTTTACACCTGATGGGTTTACTGAATGTGACATTCACTCTCGTGCCACAATCTACGCACACTAGGTGTCAAAAGCGAAGTCAGCAGCTAACTTTGCATCTATAGCAGATGATATTACCGTGCCTGCCCTACGATGTTAACCCAGAAGTTCACGCAGTATTCTAGGTCACGTTCCATCTGCGAGGTCATTGACAGCTTCCGTTTGTTATAATTGTTATAGGTAATGGGCGGCTTGGCTCATTCGGAATTGATTACGCCAGTTCTGAACAATATCATCATGTATATGAGAGGTGCAAGTTTGGCCAGCGTATGTCGTATACACCTGATACGCTCCCTTCCTCTACCAGCCATACCTTCTTCTCTGATCGCCATGAATGTCAGTCGTTATAGGAGATATTGTAGTACGTGAACTTGCACCCAGCTCACTCACCAATGGAAGCTATGAAGACGGATATTGATCCGGATGTTATGCTTTGTTCCCCGCAGCGGGGAGGCGGCACAGCCATGCGCATCATGATAGCGATTGTGATTGCATGCAGGATTTATGGGTCAAGCTTGAAGCACAGCCTTTTGTTTCGGCTTCCTCTTCACCCACTTCCACTTCTATAAACCCTTTCCCCTCGCGCTAGGTTCCCTGCTGGCGGGCGTGCCAGTGGCCATCCTCTTGAGGGTGGAACTCCTAGCGCGGGGTCGCGTCATGGCGCATGCAGCCGTGGGCCCATGGACTGGGCCAAACATCGACGCGCTCTACGCGGAGCGCGCTGTGTGGACGGTCGGGGACATCGTGGAAATCGAGCTTTGGCACGAACAATTCGGGGAGTCTTGCGGGACGGGCGTCATCGAGGTCACTGGGCATGGGCCTCGATCTCGGCTTTTCGAGGCCCGCATTCTCGACGTGGAGGACCCGTACTACCACTGGTGGGTGTTCAACAGCAACAAAGCGGAGAACCCGGCCCCGTTCTGGGCGACGGCGGGCAAGGGCGACGACGACGAAGTGGTCTTCCGTGGACGCGAGGTCACTCCAGTGTACCGCTGGCGCGTCCTGAACGGCAACGGGCTCGTGGCGGACCTCGGCGTCATCGGTTGGCTTTCGGAGGCGCGGCGCAAGGAGATCCTGGGAGAGATTGGCCGCCCTCCGGCCGCGCTGGGGGACGCCGGAGCGGCCGCGGGCGATCCTGGAGACCGGGATGGACGAGATCGTGATCGCGGAGACGCTGCTCGTCCTGTCCTTGTCGACGGAACCCGCACGCCGACGGGGGGCGTGAAAGGCGACCTGGAGCGCCTCGCGGCCAGCGTGGGGCGAGGTGATGCTCCTGCGCCAGAAGGCCGTGACGAAGAGAGGCAAGAGCCTCCTCGGCGCCAGCGTTCCCGGGGCCGTCGTCCGACGGGGGGTCTCGACGCGGGCCGCCGTTACGACGACCGTGATCGCGACGCGCGCCGGCGTTACGACGACCGGGTGGACGACGCGGGCTGCCGTTACGACGAGGATCGCGGCGGGGGGCGCCGTTACGACGATCGGGATCCCGACGCGCGCCGGCGTTGCGACGACCGGGAGGACGACGCGGGCTGCCGTTACGACGAGGATCGCGGCGGGGGGCGCCGTTACGACGATCGGGATCACGCTGCGGGCCGCCATTGCCACGAGGCGGGCCGCGAGACGGTGCGGCTCGAAGCTCCTCGTGGTCGCACTGCTCCCTTCGCGACGTCTGCTGCAGCTACGGCGGCGGCGCAGGGTCGCAAGGAGTACCGCCACCGCCACCGCGACCACCGGCGGTCTGCCTCGCCTGGCAGGGGCAGGCGCGCGAGGTCCAGGTCGCGGCGTGCTCGCAGCTCCTGGTCGTCGTCGTCTTTTCGCGACGCCTTCTCCTCCAAGAGTCGCGACTCCCAGGCGCGGCTCGTCACCTGGGCGCGGAGGCACCCAGGTCTGCTGTTCAGCACGTCCCTCCAGATGATGGCGGACAAGGTGGGCAGGGGGGGGAGGCGCACGCCTGGGGCAGGTACCAGACTCCAGCTGCCGCCAAGGCCTACTACCTGCGCGTCCTCCTGCAGCTCACGGGCGCGGGAATGCGCAACAATCGGGAGATGGCCACGCTTTGCGCGGTCCTGGATCACCTCGCGCAGGGCCGGACCGCGTTCGCGGCGGACATCGTGACGATGCGGCTGAAGGCGGTGGAAATGGCCAGCCGGGATGGCAACTGGGATCGGGCCCAGTTCTTGGAGCTGGTGGAGAAGGACGACACGCCCCTGACGACCATGGGGGAGGAGTTCATGATCACGCAGGAGCTGGCGATGCAGCGGAAGCTCAAGGGCCGGGGCAAAGGGACCAGCTTCAACAACGACTGGCCGAGCTCAGGCAGCGCCTCCGGCAGCGCCGGCAACCTGGGCAAGGGGGGCAAGGACAAGCACGGACAACAGCACAAAGGCATGGGGAAGGACGGGAAGCACAAGAAGACGAAGCACGAGTAGGACAGCAAACGTGCGACACGCCGGCGTCCACCCACAGCCGGGCGGGTGCCAGCGTGACGCACTTGTCCGGGCGTGCGCCGGCATGCCGGCCATGTCTGGCGACGGGCCTGGATTCCGCCCAGAGCCTCACTGAGTGGCAAGCCGCTCTGCGACGTGCGGCCGGCCGCTGCAACGATTCCCATGAAGTGCTATCAGCCTTAGCGCTGGCAGTTTTGAATGGCCCATCCCGTTTGGGTAAGTTTTGGGCGCGACTGCGCGCCTCCACGGACAGTGCAGAGTCTGGGGCAGAGCCGTCGTCGAAAGAGGCGCATCCGTCACAGTTCTCATCGCCACACTCCGCCGACGCAGCTCCCCCACCGCTGGGGCATAGGCGGCCAGAGCTCTTGCCAATCAACTTAGACCTCGCCGAGGGGTAGTGGAGAAATGGCCCTGCGGGGCCACGTAGCACGGAAGGTGATGATACCTGCGGGCCGCTCTTACTCGCCAGAGCCACGCTGCACGCCCTGAATTTCCTCGCTTGCGCCGGGTGGGCGCCAGTGCCGGTATGTTTGGGCATGGCCGCTAGTCTGAGCGACGCGCACCGCCGCGCCCTCTCTCACGTTTGGGAGGCAGCGGCGGATCTCTGGGCGGCCCCGGCCATGCCGTTCAGCGCGCCAGAGGTCCGCGAAGAGCTGCGCAACAAAAGGGTCGGTTACGCCGGCGAGGTCGTTTCGACGCGGCGCGAGCTCATCTGCAGCAGAGTCGTGCCCGCGTGGCCGGCCCCGGGCAAGGCGCGCATCCTGCCAATCATAGATTACGTCTCGGAGGAGCTCCGGGGGGACCTGATGAGTCCGGCCCGGTGCCTCCTACCCCAGTCCGAGTGGCCTGCTGTCCAGCCGCGCTCGCGGGTCCACGCGGCGGACGATGAGTGGTTCAGCTTGGTGCGCGCGGGCAGCGATCGCGGGCTGTTTGCGCCCGTAGGCGCGGACAGCATCTTCCGCGACGCCCGCGGCGACCTGGTGCTGAACGGGGCGATGGGGGTGGACAAGATCAAGCACGTGAGCGGCGTCAGGGTCGAGCTGCTGCGCTTCATATGCATCTTCGTGCCCATCAACGCTTTCCTCCGGCGGCTCCGGGGGGACAGTGGCCTCCTTCCGTATATTGGCCAGCTAGGGTTGGCGGTCCTGGAGGAGGACGAGGTCTTTTGGGTAGATTCTGAAGACATGGAGTCGTGCTTCAACGTGTTTTACATGCCGAACGAGTGGCTGGGCATGTTTGCGTTCGAGAAGCAAGTGCCGTTGAGCGCATTCGGTGGCGACCCACATGTGATGACTTACGTGGGAATGCGGGCTGTGCCGATGGGCTGGGTCGGCGCCGTCGACGTCATGCAATACGTGGCGCGGGGGCTGGTCTTCCATGCCGCTGGAGTTCCGCCGCTCTGCGAACTGCGAAAGGACAGGGCGATGCCCTCGGAGGATATCGCCATCGTGTGCATGGACGGCTACGACCACATATCGAAAGTGGAGGTCCTGCTGGACGAACTTTCGGAGGCCCCTACAGGAGGTAGCCGCTCCGGGGCAATGGATCGTTTCGTGGCGGTCTGCGCTGCGCAGGGGGTCCCCCTCAATGCCGGAAAATCGCTCGTCCGTGGGCTGAGGGCCGGCATCCTCGGCGGGGAGATCGACGGCTTCCGCGGGCGTCTTTTGCACAGCAGGGACAAGTCGCTGAAGCTGTGCATGAAATCGTTCGTCCTTCTGGGGGAGCCCGCGTGGTCCGCCGGCGAGGCTCAGCACTGGTCGGGGCTCTTCTGCTTCGCCGCGGGCTTCCGCAGGCCGCTCTTTTCAGTACTGCAGGACATCTTTTCTTTCATCAACAGTTTCGGGCCTAGTGAGGCCTTGCGGATCCCGCCTGATAGTGTCATTGACGAGGTGCTTCTTGGCGGTGCCCTCCTCCCACTGGCCTTCATGAACCTCCGCGCCAGCATATCGAAGGTCGCGAGCACGTCCGACGCCTCGGAAAGCGGCGGCGGCGCTGCAGAAACCACCAGCTTTGTCTGCTCCCTGGCGTCGGGGCAGGCGGAGCGGCAGGAGGCGTGGTCTGCGGCGCTAGCGGAGGAGCCAATATTGCACCCGCCTGCGGCGCCTGTCTCGTGCTCCTCGTGCGGCGCATGTGCGCCCGAGCGCGGGGAGTGGGCACCCTGCCCGCTCGGCTGCGCGGGGGCGTTCTGCTCCCTTGGCTGCCTGCGCGCCCACCGCGCTGGAGCATGCCCGGGGACAGGGACCTTCCATGTCCACTTCGTGGAGGGGCGCTCGGGGCCCAGCGCGCCGCTCTCATGGGCTTGCGCGGTGCACGGGGTGCCCGTTTTGGAGCCCATTCGGCGGGCGAAGGTGGGGAGATTGCCCGACTGCCGCGTGACAGAGCAGCGGACGCACAGACTGAAGCGCGAGGACATTGGGTTCGAACATTGGTTCGTGCCCGGGTCCTCGGCGGGCCGCCAGGGGGAGTGCCGGCCTTGGCAGCCGGGGCGCCAGCAGCAGAGGACGAGGCGTCGTAACGCCGATTTCGCTTTTGCTTTGGAACGTCTCCAGTATCGCGTCCTCCACAGGGGGGTGGCGGTCGTGATGCACCCTATCAGCGGAGCTGGCTGGGAGCTGCCTGCCGCCGTCGCCATGCAGCAGTCCGAGGACATATTCTTCACGAAGGTATGGCCGTGCTGCTTCGGGGGATCGCGCCACTTAGGTCTAGGACTCCTACGCAATTGCAGCGCGTTGCACCGTAGCCTAGACATGGACCTTTGCCGCGGGCATGCCTGGATGGCCCGAGGGACACGCAGCGTCGCGAAGTGCGACGATCTTGAGGAGGAAGAGGGGAAGGAGGTCATCTACCCCAACGACTTGTGTAAGGCGTGCGCCAGAGCTGTTCTGGAAGCGCTCCGCGAGCTCAACTTGGCCGCGCTTCCCCCGCAGCCAAGCGGGCGAGCGTCGTGGGTCGCCCGCTGCTTGGCGGCTAGCACAGACCGGTTGCGCGCAGGCGCCGCGCACTCCGAAGCCATTTTGGCGTTAGAGCGGATGTTGGAAAGTATAGGGCAAGGCCAGGAACGGGGCCATCTCCAGAGCCTACTCGCGCAAGCCGACTATCGTGGCTCGGACGTGCGTCTGCTGACTCAGGCTCTCGTTGAAGGGTCCCGGCAGCAGGTGCCATACCCAGCTCCGATATGGAAATGGGAGGTGGTACAGCGGTATGCTTGGAGAAATGCCCATCACATCAACGTCCTCGAATTCATTGCATTCCTTACTTACGTCCGGGCGCGCGTGGGCAACCCGGACCGGCATGGAGAACGGTTTTTTCACGTATTCGACTCCCGCGTGGCATCTTGCGTGACGGCAAAGGGTCGTTCGAGCGCGAAGGTGCTCAACTGGAACCTTCGGCGGTTCGCGGCGGTGACTTTGGCAGCTGATTTGTACGTATTGTGCTTGTGGACCATCAGTGGATGGAACGCGTCGGACGCAGCCAGTAGGCTGCTGGAGGGTGCCCCGCTTGCCAGCGATGCCGGGTAGCAGGCGAGCCGCTCCAGGTCCACGCAAAGCACATATTAAGTACGTCAATATTCAGCCGCCCACTGTCATTCGTTACCGCCGTGCCGTTAACCGTTTCTTCTGCTATCTGACTTCTTGTGGAATTAGTATGCCAAACAGTTTTGGCGAGCTAGATGATGTCCTTGGGGAATACATCGACCACCTATATCAGGACGACCTGCCGCAGTCCTGGGGCAACGATGTGGTGTGTGGGTTCAAGCGCCTCTACCCACGTTCGAGGCGAAAGCTCGACACAGCTACACTTTACATGTCCAACTGGACTCGGTCGTCGCGTCGTCGCCGTGCGCTACCGTTGTCCAAAGATTTAGTCCAAGGTATGGCTGCAGTAGCGCTTCTCCGGGGCTGGGATCGCACAGCGGCCGCCTTGCTGATCGGCTTCGCATGCTTGCTCCGGTCAGGCGATGTCGTCGCCATCGTCAAGCGGCAGTTCACCGTTCTAGGTGGGGGCGCCGCTGTGCTCCTAACGCTCCCTGACAGCAAAGGGGCGAAACGGCATGGGCAGGTGGAGCACGTCACGTTGTATGACCCGTTGTTGATCCAGTTTCTAATTCAAGTTTTGGGCCCTCTCCGTGACTTCGACGCTCTTTCCCCAGGTGGCTTCGCAGCCCTCAAGCAGCAAATTGTCGACCTCGCCAAGTTTTTTTGGCTACAGAGCCCCAATCTCACGCCTTATTGCCTCAGACGCGGAGGTGCAACGTGGCATTTCACAACTTATGGGAACTATGATGCCACCCAGGCTCTCGGCCGATGGGGGTCCTTGAAGCCAGCCCGGGGGTACATCGACCAAGCAATGGTTGATGTCGGATCGTGGTCTCTGCCGGAGCGTGGCCAAGAGCGGCTTCAACGTGCCCTCCGGCGCTTGCCCTCCCTACTCCACCCTCCGTAGGGGGTCCTTGGGTGTGGCTGTGCCGCAGTGCCGGTTGCTCAGTAAAGCACGAGTCCTCTTAAGGGCCCTTCGGCGGATGGCCACCCGCTCTTTTGAAGGCAGGGGGAGGTGGTTGTGTGCGTGGGAGGCTCTTTTGAAGGCTTTCCAGGCTCACGCGGGCGGCCGCTGCTCACAGGAGCGCGGTGGAGGCTTGGGGCCTCTCCCCGCATTGGCCCAGCAGTTGCTGTGACCAAGGCCTGCGGCCCGGCGCGCGCGGCGCGGCGGCACACGCACAAAGCCTCACGGGTGGAGGGGAAAACAGCATATGAAGACGGATATTGATCCGGATGTTATGCTTTGTTCCCCGCAGCGGGGAGGCGGCACAGCCATGCGCATCATGATAGCGATTGTGATTGCATGCAGGATTTATGGGTCCGCCTCCCTCCCCTCCTCCTAGAGGTCGTGGTCTCTTGAGGCCGTGACAATGGAGAGGCAATCGGTACCCCCCATGGGTGGCACGGCACGGACTGCAGCAGACTGCATTGGCGGTTCCTGCGAGTGGCCTGCACTTCCTAAGGTGCGGTGCGGCAGGATTACCTGCTCTCTCGCAGCAGCGCGGTCGACGGACATCTTAATGTCCTTCTTAGCGAGTGGCCCGTGCCTCTTAAGGCACGGTGCGGCAGGAGCGCCTGCTCTCTCGCAGTTGTGTGCGTGGGAGGCTCTTTTGAGGGCTTTCCAGGCTCACGCGGGCGGCCGCTGCTCACAGGAGCGCGGTGGAGGCTTGGGGCCTCTCCCCGCATTGGCCCAGCAGTTGCTGTGACCAAGGCCTGCGGCCCGGCGCGCGCGGCGCGGCGGCACACGCACAAAGCCTCACGGGTGGAGGGGAAAACAGCATATATGTTGTTCTGTCTGGAGGACCGCGGTGTACCTACACACAGCCGTAACACGTGCACCGTGCTTAGTGTGCCACGACGTGTTTTGCCATACCAAGGCGTGCCCTGCCGCGCGTGCCGTACCATGCGTGCCTTGCCGTGCGTGTTGTGCCGTGGGTGTTGCGTGTGTATGTGTGTGTGTGTGCGTCTTTGTGTGTCTGTGCGCCCTAGGCGTTTCTGCTCCTCCGTCTTCGGCTTCTTCGTCCCCACCGCACTTGCGGTCTTGCCCCTCTGTGCGCCGCTGCTGCCTGGCGGGAAGTCCGGCTGTACGGCCCCTCTCTCCTCCCTTCCTACCACGCCCGGTTGGCCATGTGCCTCTCGGCTGTTTGTGCGCTACGTCCCCGCGTGGAATGGACACCGCTGGGCAGCACTCTACCTCCTCGCCATCCTTGCCCGGATGGCTATGTAACTCCAGTTGCTCTGGTGGTGAGCGCGGCGATCCAAAGTGACCCCGCTTGAGGGCCCGTCCGCGCGTTTTGCCCACTGTTCCGACTTTTTCCGCCTCGTCGCCGCGCGCGAGGCCGCGACCGCCCAGAAGTGAGGGTGCAGGTGTGTGTGTGTGCGCGTGTGTTGCGCCCAGCGTGCTGTGTCGTTCGTGCTCCCATGACGTGCAATGTGTGCCATGCGCGCCGTGCTGTGTGACTGCCGTGCCGCGCGTGCCGCGACACCGTCCGTACCGCTCTTGCCCAATGTGTGCGTCCGTCCGCTGAACGGTGGCTCGCAGCCACAGTCTATTCGTCGTGGGGTCGGAGGAGGAGGCGGAGGAGGAGGAGAAGGAGGAGGAAGGGGAGGATGAGGAGGAGGAGGAGGAGGAGGAGGAGGAGGAGGAGGAGGAGGAGGAGGAGGAGGAGGGGGAGGGGGGAGGAGGGGGGAGGAGGAGGAGGAGGAGGAGGAGGAGGAGGAGGAGGAGGAGGAGAGGAGGAGGAGGTCGGTCGTCCTCTCTGGTTCTTCCTCAGGGACATCAAGACGTTGTAGCGAAGCTCATCGCGCGCATTAAGGAGCGCCGCGTGCAGCTTCATGTCGTTTGTGTTCACCCCTGCAGTCCGCCCACGGTTTTCGCCTCTTATCTTCCGCGTCGTCCCCAGCCTGCTGCTGCCGCTTCACCTCGTCCTCTTTCTCCTCCTCCTCCCTCTGCGCCCTCTTTTCCACCTCCCCCTCGCTTCCCCCTGCGTTGTCCTCGTCCCGTCTCCCGCGAGTGCCAGAGCATCCATGATCTTCCTCCTCCACCCTCTGCGCCCTCTTTTCCACCTCCCCCTCGCTTCCCCCTGCGTTGTCCTCGTCCCGTCTCCTGCGAGTGCCAGAGCATCCATGATCCTCCTCCTCCGTCCTCTGCGCCTTCCTTTCCACCTCCCCTCGCTTCCTCCCTGCGTTGTCCTCGTCCCGTCTCCCGCGAGTGTCAGAGCATCCTTGGCTACGGGCCGAGACGTTTCCTGCCAGTTGGGCTGGGCGTCAGGGGCCGTTGCTTCTCTTGTGGCGAGGACGCCGGGGGGAGGCCGGTGGCCACGCGCAGTTCCTCGTGCTCCAGGGGTCCTCCGCTCCCCCGGCTCCTCAGCTTCGGTGCTGTTCTTCTTTGCTTCGCCTTGGTTCGTCTCGAGTCGCATCGCATCGCGATGCGCTGCCTTGATTTGCAGTGCGCTGCGAGGCGTTGCGTTAGACTGCGTCGCTCTGGTTTCCACTGCTGTGCATTGCCGATTGCTGATCTACGTGCATTGCATTGCTCTGCATTGCGTTGCCGGTCCCTTTCAGCGCAAGAAGTTGCATCCATTGCTCTGCAGCGCATTGCTTCGCGTTGCATTGCACTCCGCTGACTTGCAGTTGTATGTGCGTTACGACTCGCTGCTTTGCCTGGATTTTGATTGCATCGCACTTGGTTTGCATATCAGTGCTCTAAGTTGATATGTAATGTAACTCGCGTGTGGACCCCAAACAGTAGCTCTGTGCATCGTATGGGCTGAAGTCCACGGCATGCAACCTCCAGAACGGAATGTGTATATACACATATATGTATTGGTTTATACATATATATATATGTACACACATGTAAACATATATTCATAGAAGCAGTCCGGTACTACACTACATATGCATACCTACATACATCCATACATGCATGCATACATGCATACATGCATGCACAAACACAGACATACACGCATACAACACACCTACATGCATGCATGCATGCATATATACATATATATATATATATATATATATATATATACGTACGTACGTACATGCACACATACATACACACATACATGCATACATACATGACAGACAGACAGACATATAGACACATACATACATACACGCACACATACACACATCCACGCATACGTACACACAGACATGCCGCTGGCTTCTCCCGCGGCGGCCGCTTGTTGGCTTCCGCCGACCCTGCTGCCCCCCCCTGCCCGGCGCGTGACCCCGTCACGCATGCACCTGCATATATAAAGAACAGTTCTCGGGTCCCCCATTTCTGGCGTGGCGCCATGGGCGAGCCCGCCGTCGGCTCGGCGGCGCCCTCCTTCCTTTCGTGGATGCGGCGGGCGACCGGTCGGACTTCGGAGCTGCCCTGCCCGGCCCTGCAGGCTCCCCGGCAGAGACATCGGCAACGTTCTGAGGTCCACCGCCGCAATCCTTCGAGAGCGACCGCGCATCCCCTAGTGTACGTAACCAAATCATATGGTTACGCTCGAAACTGTTGCGCGTAACCAAAACGCGGAAAATTTGGTTACGATCGACCCCTCACACACTTGAGCCATCAAAATGCATTCAACACCCCCGTAACCAAAATCTTCCCGGGAAGATGCTTGCATAACCAAGTCGTAACCATATGTTCAATTGTCGTAACCAAATCATGCCCAAATTGCATAACTCGTAACCAAATCATATCCAAATCGCAACCAAATCAAAACCAAATCATAACCAAATCGTAAGTATATCGAAACGACCATGTTCGACATTGCCGATGGGGCTGAAGATGGGGGCGGGCGGAGCAAGGGGGAGTCTGCCAAGCTGGCAGAAGCAGAAGGAGGAGGAGGAGGAGGAGGAGGAGGAGGACGGAAGCATGGTGAGAGCACGAGGGCGCAGGAGTAATGTTGACGCATTGATGGTTCGACGCGGGGTTTGAAGATCAAAGGGAGGCCGAAACAGACGGGGGCGATAATGGGGCTTGCAGGAAGTATCGCAGGAATGGCTGGGCAGGAGGAGGCTTGGAGGGGAGGAGGCAGCTTGGAGAGGGAGGCTCTGAAGAAGGACTAGGCGCGGGGATGCATGATTGAAACTTGGCGGTGCTAGGGGGGGAGAAGAAATCACATGATGAGTGTGGATTTCAAAAAGGCGACTTACGCGTGGGTTCTGCACGGAAGACGCATAAGATATGGTGGAGGGCTCTTTTTGGGTGTGTGCTAGACCCGTGGGGGCAAGCTCGGATCAATGTTTGACGAGAGGGCTCTGGCACGCGGTAGGGGCGGCGAGACATCGGTGAGGTTCGGAGGGAGGAAGGAGGGAATCACGATGTAACACGGTGTGTGTACGGACAGGTCCACCAGCGATAGGCTCCACCAGGGATGGGCCATGGGCTGGTCAAGCCATGGGCCACGACGGACCGCGTTTAGCCAAATCGTAACCAAATCGTAACCAAATCGCAACCACACGGGAACGTAACCAAATCGTAACCAAATTTGATATAGCGTAACCAAATCGTAACTACATTTAATATTTTCGTTACCAAATCATACCCACATCACACTTCGTAATCAAATTGCGCGCAACCAAATCAAAATAATGCACCCTTCTCACACGAACTTGGCTCAACATGAAGCCGATTTGGTTACGCACGTGCACGCAACAAACCATTGTAAATTACAATATTTTGGGCGCGTGACTTGGTTACGATGTCTTGTCTTCTAGGGTTCGGAGGTTCTCCGGGGGTTCTCCCCGAGTGTACGTAACCAAATCATATGGTTACGCTCGAAACTGTTTCGCGTAGCCAAAACGCGGAAAATTTGGTTACGATCGACCCCTCACACACTTGAGCCAGTAAAATGCATTCAGCACCCCCGTAACCAAAATCTTCCCGGGAAGATGTTCGCATAACCAAGCCGTAACCATATTTTCAATTGTCGTAACCAAATCATAACCAAATTGCATACTTCGCAACGAAATCATAACCAAATCGTAACCAAATCAAAACCGAGTCATAACCACATCGTCAGTATATCGAAACGACCATGTTCGACATTGCCGATGGGGCTGAAGATGGGGGCGGGCGGAGCAAGGGGGAGTCTGCCAAGCTGGTATAGCAGGAGGAGGAGGAGGAAGAGGAGGAGGAGGACGGAAGCACGGTGACAGCACGAGAGCTCAAGAGTAATATTGACGCATTGATGGTTCGACGCGGGGTTTGAAGAGCAGAGGGAGGAGGCTTGGAAGAATGATTTGAGGGAGGCTGGGGAGGAGGCAGCTTGGAGAGGGAGGCTCTGAAGAAGGATTAATTCGGTGCGGGGGTACATGATTGAAACTTGGCGATGCTAGGGGGGGAGAAGGAATAATATGAGGAGTGTGGATTTCAAAAAGGCGACTTACGCGGGGGGTCTGCGCGGAAGAGGCATAGGATATGGTGGAGGCTGTTTGGGTGTGTGCTAGACCCGTGGGGACAAGCTCGGATCAATGTTTGACGAGAGGGCTCTGGCACGGGGTAGGGCGGCGAGACATTGGAGAGGTTCGGAGGGAGGAAGGAGGGAATCACGATGTAACACGGCGTGTGTACGGACAGGTCCACCAGCGATAGGCTCCACCAGGGATGGGCCATGGGCTGTTCAAACCATGGATCCCGACGGACCGCGTTTAGCCAAATCGTAACCAAATCGTAACCAACTCGTAACCACACGGGAACGTAACCAAATCGTAACCAAATTTGATATAGCGTAACCAAATCGTAACCACATTTAATATTTGCATAACCAAATCGTACCCACATCACACTTCGTAATCAAATTGCGCGCAACCAAATCAAAGTAATGCACCCCTCTCACACGAACTTGGCTCAACAAGAAGCCGATTTGGTTGCGCGCGTGCACGCAACAAACCATTGTAAATTACAATATTTTGGGCGCGTGATTTGGTTACGATGTCTTGTCTTCTAGGGTCCGGGGTTCTCCGGGTTCTCTGGGTTCTCCGGGTTCTCCGGGGGTTCTCCGGGGGTTCTCCGGGTTTCTCTGGGTTCTCCGGGGTTTCTCTGGGTTCTCCGGGTTCTCCGGGGTTTCTCCGGAGGCCTCAGAACCGGTTCTCCGGGGTTTCTCCTGGGGTTGTCCGGAGGTTCTCCGGGGTATCTCCGGAGGTTCGGAGGTTCGGAGGTTCTCTTGGGTTTTCCGGGTTCTCCAGGTTCTCCGGGTTCTCTGGGTTCTCCGGGTTCTCCGGGGGTTCTCGGGGGGTTCTCCGGGGTTCCCCGATTTAAATGGGTTCTCCCTATAGGGTTCTCCAAGGGTTCTCCGGGGGTTCTCCGGCGGTTCTCTGGCGGTTCTTTGGGGTGCTCCGGGTGCTCCGGGTTCTCTCTCTGGGTTCTCCGGGTTCTCCGGGTTATCTGGGTGTTCCGGGGGTTCTCCGGAGTTTTCGATCTGGGGTTCTCCGTGTTCTCCAGGTTCTCCGGGGGTTCGGGTTCTCCGGGGGTTCTGCGAAGGTTCTGCGGGGTTCTCCGGGTTCACCGGGTTCTCCGGGATTCCCGCGGGGTTCTCCGGGTTCACCGGGTTTTCCGGGATTTCCGGGGTTTTTCCGGGGGTTCTCCGGGGGTTCTTCGGGTTCTCTGGGTTGGGGGTTCTCTGGGGTTCTCCGGGCTTCTCCGGGTTTTCCGGGTTCTCTGGGTTCTCCGGGGGTTCTCCGGGGGTTCTCCGGGGTTCTCGGGGTTCTTTGGGTTCTCCAGGTTCTCCGGGTTCTCCGGGTTCTCCGGATTCTCCGGGGGTCCTCAGGGGATTCTCCGGGGTTCTCCGGGTTTTCCGGGTTCTCCGCCTCGAGACTACACGGTTGCTAAATGACGCGGGATCGATTAATCAGACAACCCTGTGATTTTCATGGGGCGAATTATACTGCAACCCCGGAATTTTGAGCGGGTCGATTAATTTTTCTTCATGCGCATCGTTCTTGGATCCCTTGAGCGAGGTGCATCGCATATCATCCGCACGTGCGGGATCCGTAGCAGCGAAGGCTCGAGGGCATCGTGCTTCCTTTGTTCGCGCGTTTCGCGCGGGCGTGGCCAACGTGGCCAAGGGTGGCGCCAGGCGGACGTCCACGGTCAGCGTAGATCAGTTGCTGGCGCTGGTGAAACAGCACATCGGCTTGATCGAGCGCTGCCAACTGCAGGGTGGCACGGATGAGTTCATGACGAACAACATGCCTTTCCTACTTCCGCTTGCAGAGCACGCCAAGCGCATCAAATGGAAGAGCCTCCGCGACGTTGTGATGCAGCAGAAGCCGGGCGAGCGCAGGCGCTTCTGCCAGGGGGTGCCCAGTTCATTCAGCCGCGCGCGCGCGGCAAATTCTACATTGCGAAGACAGGGGCGAAGATGAATCCGCACGTGAAGTTGCTGGGTGACGCCATGGGTTTGAAGCGCGGAAGGGGGGGCGCAAGCGCGGTGGGATCCAAAGGCCAGCGCGCCGACAGCAGCTCCGACCTGGAGGTCTCGCCTGCCGCCGCGTCGCCCAGCGCCCCCGCGGCCGCCGCGTCGTCCAGCGCCCCCGCGTCTTCGAGCGGGGACTGCAGGTGCGACGTCATCAAGAACGCGTTCGGCATCAGCCCCCCTTCCGAAGCCGAAGAAGTAAAAGTTTGCCGTCGGCCCCGCGATGGCGCCGCCGTCGCAGGACGTCGACAGGTCGGAGGGTGAGTTCGTTGAATCGCCCGCCGCGGCGTCCCCGATGGAGGATCGATCGGGGGGGGGGGGCAGGCTGGAAGGGGGGGGGAGGGCGCGGAAGGAGGGGGGGGGGAGGAACGGCATGAGAGTATTGTTTTGTTTTTTGCACATGACAACACACCTGCGTTTGATCCCCTTCCGGCGGGGCAATTGATTGTCGCGCCTTTCATTGCCGTGGGAGTTTGGGTAAACCCCTTCTGGAGGGGCAGAGAAGTGCGCGACCCGCCCCAGGACCCCCCGGCGAAGTTTTTCGATTTCAACTCCGATCCGACGCGCTTGGCGCTGAAGTTCGCGGACGGGGAGGAACGGGGGGAGCTGGCCAAAGGAGACAGTGGTTTCTTGGACGCGGCGTTTCCCGACGGCAGGGTGGAGAAGACGGGGCAGCCCAACGCGTTGCTTGCAGCGAAGGCGGCGGCGTCGAAGGCGAAGGCGACGGCGGCAAAGGGGGGCGAGCCAGCAGCAGCGGCGCTCACGAAGCCCGCAGGGGCCAAAAAAACAGCGGCCGCAAAACCGAAGCCGCTGATGGAGAAGGACGCGGGCGAAGGGGGGGGGCAGCTGGGGCCCGACGCCCCCGCGGAAGCAGACGCTGTCGACGCCGGCCCCCCCGCCGTAGGCGGCCCCCGAGGGCGCGGCGCGACGCATTGAAGAAAGGGCCGCGCCATCGGGTCGAGGCGGATGCACGGCCAGAATAATAAATTCGCGAGCTTCGGCGGGAAGGGGCACGAAGACACCTCGGATGAGGATGCGCTCGGGGAGATCGGGGAAGGGCCGAAGGCGGCTTTGCTCGTCAGCACTGCGACTAAGGGGGCGGCAATCGCGGAGGCCGACCGCTGAATGGCATTGCGCGTAGACGGCTTAATACAAATACCATCATCGCATCCATCATCAGCGCATGCATCATCACCATCGCATCCATCATCATCACATCCATCAACATTACGGTCGTCTTGGTCGTCTTCTTCGGTTTTCTGGCAAGGGAAGTGAGAGACGGCGCCCGCTCGCCGCAGGGGCGCGCGCCCCCTCGCGAGGGGCCCCCCTCTGAAGGCGCGACGGCGCGACAGATTGCAACGCTATTGCGAGATGGGGAACCCTTCGAGGGTGTTTCAGCAGAGCCTCAGCGGCGCCCCCCTCCGCGAAGGGGGCCCCCTGTGGGGGGGGGGGCCGCCGCGAGATGCAAGTAAAACAGGCGGCGCAACAGAATATAAGGCAATGCGTTCGGCATGGCGCCCCCTTCCTCATGTTCATCCCTCTTCCGCTTGATATTCTTTTCGTGGTCCGCAACCGTTTGGTAGAGCTGGCGACCGGTAGCGCCTGGGGGGGGGGCGCCCCCCGACCCGGCGCGAGCTCGCAGCCATGCGGGCGCTCGTCCTGCGCCTCTTGGCGCCCCAGGCAGCGCGGCTGCAGCGCGGGCAGTTGGGGCAGGAGGGGGGGGGGAGGTGTGGAAGGGAAGTTCCCATTCGGAACTGTAGATGTTCTTGACTCCCAGGCATCCGCCATGGCGGCGACTGGCGCCTGCGGCGGCGGACTGCCCCTGGGCGGCGACGGCGGCGGCGGCGGCGGCAAGCGGCCTCGCGAGGGCGCGAGCGAGGGGGAGGGGGGGGGGCTGCAAAGTGTGCACGGCACCCCTCCATGAGGAGATTCGCAAGCAGAGAGCCCTGTTAGAGGGGGCGGATCTTTTTCCCAACCATCCTGTGGTGTTGGGTCCTCGTTTTGAAGAGACGGTGCCCCGCGTCTCCTTCCTCCTTCCTCCTCCTCCTCCTCCCTCCTCCCCCTCTTCCCTGCGTTTCACCCACCCAGTACAGCGTTTCGTAGCCCCATAGGAGCTCCGCCGAAGGCCCCAGTGCTGCCGTCCGCATGCGTCCCGCACACCCATTTCGGCACACCCCTCACACGTTTCGTGGCCCCATAGGGAGCTCCACCGAAGGCCCCATGGCTGCCGTCCGCATGCGTCCCGCACACCCATTTCGGCACACCCCTCACACGTTTCGTGGCCCCACAGGGAGCTCCACCGAAGGCCCCAGTGCTGCCGTCCGCATGCGTCCCGCACACCCATTTCGGCACACCCCTCACACGTTTCGTGGCCCCATAGGGAGCTCCACCGAAGGCCCCATGGCTGCCGTCCGCATGCGTCCCGCACACCCATTTCGGCACACCCCTCACACGTTTCGTGGCCCCACAGGGAGCTCCACCGAAGGCCCCAGGTGCTGCCGTCCGCATGCGTCCCGCACACCCATTTCGGCACACCCCTCACACGTTTCGTGGCCCCATAGGGAGCTCCACCGAAGGCCCCATGGCTGCCGTCCGCATGCGTCCCGCACACCCATTTCGGCACACCCCTCACACGTTTCGTGGCCCCACAGGGAGCTCCACCGAAGGCCCAGGGCTGCCGTCCGCATGCGTCCCGCACACCAGTGTTCGTGGCCCCACAGGGAGCTCCACCGAAAGGCCCCATGGCTGCCGTCCGCATGCGTCCCGCACACCCATTTCGGCACACCCCTCACACGTTTCGTGGCCCCACAGGGAGCTCCACCGAAGGCCCAGTGCTGCCGTCCGCATGCGTCCCGCACACCCATTTCGGCACACCCCTCACACGTTTCGTGGCCCCATAGGGAGCTCCACCGAAGGCCCCATGGCTTGCGTCCGCATGCGTTCCCGCAACCCATTATTCGCACACCCCTCACACGTTTCGTGGCAACAGGGCCCATAGGGAGCATCCACCGAAGGCCCAGTGCTGCCGTCCCTCCCTCTCTCCACCCCACCTCCCCCGCATCCTCCTCCCCCCGTCTCCTTCTCCTCCCCTACCACCTCTCCCCTTCCTCCCCCGCCCAACCGACTCCCACCCCCTCCCCTCTCCCGCCGCCCCCCACTACCCCTCCCCCCCTCCCCGCATGCGTCCCGCACGCCCATTTCGGCAACCCCTCACACGTTTCGTGGCCCCATAGGGAGCTCCACCGAAGGTCCCAGTGGGTGTGCCAGCATGCGTCCCGCACACCCATTTCGGCACACCCCTCACACGTTTCGTGGCCCCACAGGGAGCTCCACCGAAGGCCCCAGCGCTGCCGTCCGCATGCGTCCCGCACACCCATTTCGGCACACCCCTCACACGTTTCGTGGCCCCATAGGGAGCTCCACCGAAGGCCCCAGTGCTGCCGTCCGCATGCGTCCCGCGCACCCATTTCGGCACACCCCTCACACGTTTCGTGGCCCCACAGGGAGCTCCACCGAAGGCCCCAGTGCTGCCGTCCGCATGCGTCCCGCACCACCCATTTCGGCACACCCCTCACACGTTTCGTGGCCCCACAGGGAGCTCCACCGAAGGCCCCATGGTTGCCGTCCGCACGCGTCCCGCACACCCATTTCGGCACACCCCTCACACGTTTCGTGGCCCCATAGGGAGCTCCACCGAAGGCCCCAGTGCTGCCGTACGCATGCGTCCCGCACACCCATTTCGGCACACCCCTCACACGTTTCGTGGCCCCATAGGGAGCTCCACCGAAGGCCCCAGTGGCTGCCGTCCGCATGCGTCCCGCACACCCATTTCGGCACACCCCTCACACGTTTCGTGGCCCCACAGTGGAGCTCCACCGAAGGCCCCAGTGCTGCCGTCCGCATGCGTCCCGCACACCCATTTCGGCACACCCCTCACACGTTTCGTGGCCCCATAGGGAGCTCCACCGAAGGCCCCATGGCTGCCGTCCGCATGCGTCCCGCACACCCATTTCGGCACACCCCTCACACGTTTCGTGGCCCCACAGGGAGCTCCACCGAAGGCCCCAGTGCTGCCGTCCGCATGCGTCCCGCACACCAGGTGTGTGGCGTGCCGACATGGGCGTCGCGGCGCGCGGGCGCTGCCGTCGGGGTTCCCAGGGAAGCCCCCTGCAGAGGCGACGCTCAGAGTCACGAGTACCGAGAGTCACGCAGACCCAAACTGTTCACAGTCGTATACATACATTTACACTGGGCGTATCCATGCACGCATTCATGCGAATAGAATCAATCGCGCGCAGATTCATTCATAATCAGACTCGCTCGCGATCCGACTCGCACGCGCTCAAGCTTTCATATTCGGACCTATCGTCTTCGTTCGTGTTGTGTACACTGCCACGCATTTCGGCACACCCCTCATACGGCTCGTGGCCCCATAGGGAGCGCCACCGAAGAAGATATTCACAATTGCGGTACTCTCAACTGCATATGGTTGGGTCCTTCGCCAGGCTAATTTCCCCACGTGCTTCGTGGGGTTCTGGTTTCTCCCCTGCCGCGCCGCACCCGCGTCTCCTCACACCTCCCCTCCTCTCTCTTTCTTCCTCCCCTCACTCTCGCACACACGCGCACTTCACTCTTCCCCTCCATCGTCACAGCACTGCCCAGCTCAGCTCAACTCAGCTCAGCACAGCACAGCACAGCTCAGCTCAGCACAGCACAGCACAGCTCGGCTCAGCTCAGCACAGCTCAGCACAGCCCAGCACGGCTCAGCTCAGCACAGCACAGCACAGCTCGCGGCACTTTCTCGACACCACAGGGGGTGCGCAGGGGTTGGTCTCTCAGCTCGGCCGTTATCCACGACACTGGCGCAAAGCCTAGCAGGCGTGGCACTCTCTCGACACCGCAGGGGGTGCGCAGGGGGTGGTCTCTCACCGCGGTCCCTATCCACGACACTGGCGCAACACCTAGCAGGCGTGGCACTTTCTCGACACCACAGGGGGTGCGCAGGGGGTGGTCTCTCAGCTCGGCCGCTATCCACGACACTGGCGCAAAGCCTAGCAGGCGTGGCACTTTCTCGACACCACGGGGGGTGCGCAGGGGTTGGTCTCTCAGCTCGGCCGCTATCCACGACACTGGCGCAAAGCTTAGCAGATGTGGCTTTTTCTCGACACCACAGGGGGTGGGCAGGGGGTGGTCTCTCAGCTCGGCCGCTATCCACGACACTGGCGCAAAGCCTAGCAGGCGTGGCACTTTCTCGACACCAAAGGGGGTGGGCAGGGGGTGGTCTCTCAGCTCGGCCGCTATCCACGACACTGGCGCAAAGGCTAGCAGGCGTGGCACTTTCTCGAAACCACAGGGGGTGCGCAGGGGGTGGTCTCTCAGCTCGGCCGCTATCCACGACACTGGCGCAAAGCCTAGCAGGCGTGGCACTTTCTCGACACCACAGGGGGTGCGCAGGGGGTGGTCTCTCAGCTCGGCCGCTATCCACGACACTGGCGCAAAGCCTAGCAGGCGTGGCACTCTCTCGACACCAAAGGGGGTGGGCAGGGGGTGGTCTCTCAGCTCGGCCGCTATCCACGACACTGGCGCAAAGCCTAGCAGGCGCGGCACTTTCTCGACACCACAGGGGGTGCCTAGCAGGCGTGGCACTTTCTCGACACCACAGGGGGTGCGGAGGGGGTAGTCTCTCAGCTCGGCCGCTATCCACGACACTGGCGCAAAGCCTAGCAAGCGTTGCACTTTCTCGACACCGCAGGGGGTGCGGAGGGGGTGGTCTCTCAGCTCGGTCGCTACCCGCGACACTGTCGCAAAGCCTAGTGGGCGTGGCACTTTCTCGACACCACAGGGGGTGCGCAGGGGGTGGTCTCTCAGCTCGGCCGCTATCCACGACACTGGCGCAAACCTAGCAGGCGTGGCACTTTCTCGACACCACAGGGGGTGCGCAGGGGTTGGTCTCTCAGCTCGGTCGCATCCACGACGCTGGCGCAAAGCCTAGCAGGCGTGGCACTTTCTCGACACCACAGGGGGTGCGCAGGGGGTGGTCTCTCAGCTCGGCCGCTATCCACGACACTGGCGCAAAGCCTAGCAGGCGTGGCACTTTCTCGACACCAAAGGGGGTGGGCAGGGGGTGGTCTCTCAGCTCGGCCGCTAAATTAAGTATGCGGGGTGCCTCGGTAGCGTAATTTTTCCCCCCAACCATCCTGTGGCGTTGGGTCTTTGTTTTGAAGAGACAGCGCCCCGCGCCCCTCACTCGCTCCTCCTCTCCCTCCTCCCTCCCCCCCTCCGCGTCGGCCGCGCCCACTTCGGCGCGCCCCTCACACGCTTCGTGGCCTCGTAGGGAGCTCCACCGAGGGCTCCAGTGGCTGCGTTCGCATGGCGGCACCGCGCCCATTTCGGCACGCCCCTCACACGCTTCGCGGCCCCATTGGGAGCTCCACCGAGGGCTCCAATGGCTGCGTTCGCACGGCGGCACCGCACTCATTTCGGCACGCCCCTCACACGCTTCGTGGCCCCATAAGGGGGCTCCGCCGAAGGCCCCAGTGGCTGCGTTCGCACGGCGGCGCCGCACCCATTTCGGCACACCCCTTCACACGTTTCGTGGCCCCACAGGGAGCTCCACCGAAGGCCCCCATGGCTGCGTTCGCATGGCGGCACCGCACCCATTTCGGCACATCCCTCACACGCTTCGTGGCCCCACAGGGAGCTCCACCGAGGGCCCCAGTGGCTGCGTTCGCATGGCGGCACCGCGCCCATTTTGGCACACCCCTCACGCGCTCCAATGGCTGCGTTCGCATGGCGGCACCGCACCAGCACACCCCTCACACGCTTCGTGGCCCCATAGGGAGCTCCACCGAGGGCCCCAGTGGCTGCGTTCGCATGGCGGTGCCGCGCCCATTTCGGCACACCCTTCACACGCTTCGTGGCCCCATAGGGAGTTCCACCGAGGGCCCCAGTGGCTGCGTTCGCATGGCGGCACCGCACCCATTTCGGCACACCCCTCACACGTTTCGTGGCCCCATAGGAAGCTTTACCGAAGGCCCCAGTGGCTGCGTTCGCATGGCGGCACCGCACACATTTCGGCACACCCCTCACACGTTTCGTGGCCCTGAGGGAGCCCCACCGAGGGCTCCAATGGCTGCGTTCGCATGGCGGCACCGCACCCATGTCGGCACACCCCTCACACGCTTCGTGGCCCCATAGGGAGCGCCCCACCGAGGTCTCCAGCGGCTGCGTTCGCATGGCGGCACCGCGCCCATTTCGGCGCACCCCTCATCCGGTTCGTGGCCCCATAAGGAGCTCCGCCGAAGGCCCCAGTGGCTGCGTTCGCGTTGCGGCACCGCACCTATTTCGGCACACCCCTCACACGCTTCGTTGCTTCATAGGGGGCTCCACCGAGGGCTCCAATGGCTGCGTTCGCATGGCGGCACCGCGCCCATTTCGGCACACCCCTCGCACGTTTCGTGGCCCCTGAGGGAGCCCCACCGAGGGCTCCCGTGGCTGCGTTCGCATGGCGGCACCGCGCCCATTTCGGGGCACCCCTCACACGCTTCTTGGCCCCATAGGGAGCTCCACCGATGGGCCCCAGTGGCTGCGTCCGCATGGCGGCACCGCGCCCATTTCGGCACACCCCTCATCCGTTTCGTGGCCCCATAGGGAGCTCCACCGAGGGCTCCAATGGCTGAGTTCGCATGGCGGCACAGCACCAATTTCGGCACAACCCTCACACGCTTCGTGGCCCCATAGGGAGCTCCACCGAGGGCCCCAGCGGCTGCGTTCGCATGGCGGCACCGCACCCATTTCGGCACACCTCTCACACGCTTCGTGGCCCCATAGGGAGTTCCCTCTCATTCGTTCAACCTGCTTTGCGGAATTCGCAACTGCATATGGTTGGGTTTATCGCCAGGATAATTTTTCACATATGACGATTTGGCGCCCCCCCTCACCGGAGGAGGGCCACTTTGGCGACGCCGACTCTGGCGAGGAGGAGGAGTTCGAGCAGGGCGCGAAGGCGCGGTGGCGCAAATACACGCGGAGCGCCCACAGGTTGTGGCCGAGGAAAGCGAATTGCCGCCAGTGCTGGCAATGCGGGCAGAGATCATACTTCTAAGTGTGCACCTCTCGCCCATGCTAAGAGCATCATGCCGCCCGCTGGTTCCACGAGAGGGGGGGCGAAGACCGCGGCGGAAGGAGGTGGCGCGGCGGCAGAAGCGAAGTGGGCAGAGCACGGCGACTCAAGGGTGAAACGTATTCCAATGAGGGGGTGGGGATCTACAAGGCCCCTCAGCATGGGGGATGGTTTTCGACATTTGACGTCCTGATTTGTTTTTTTCATTTCGCGTGTGCTATTTCTGCTCCCTGAAGGCACTGGCAGCGCAGATGCGATCGCTGGGAGAACGCGCTGCTCGACATGCTGACGGACCGTTCCCCCCCTTCCCCCCGCGCGGACAAGAAGGGGTCGATCCCTCCGATCCCCTGTGCGAGGGGTGAAACGCGAAGACAAGCCCCTCTCGTGAGGGGGTGGGGTGGAGGAGGGTTAACGCAAAGAGACGCCCTTCTCGTGAGGCTGTTATAGTTCGCGTCCCGAGGAGATGGGCGAGGCCGCAGGAGGAGCGCAGCGTCCGCCACGGCCAAGGCAACCGCCGTTTCCCCCACCCGAGGCAATGCCGGCAGCAGCAGCAGCAGCAGCCGACGCAGCTGTCGGAGGAACAGCAGCAGCTGCCGCCGCAACGACAGCAGCAGCAGCAGCATAACCGCCCGCAGCAGAACCGCACGCAGGAGAAGATGAGGATGAGGCCGAACAGATCGAATCCTCTGAAGTAGAGCACTGCGAGGAAACGAGCCCCGAAGGGGGGGGGGCGAGGAGGCAAGGCGCGGGGGAGGAAGGCGACGACGCGCGTCGCAGGCTGATTCGAGAGCTGGAGGCCCATCGCGCGAGGCTCCGTCGGCAACTGCAGAACGCGGAAGCGGCTGCGGAGCGATTGCATGCGCGCGAGGAACGCGTGAGACGGGCAACAGAGATGAGAGCGCAGCAAGTGATCGCCCGCCAGAAGCGGTTACAACAAAAGCTAAGGAATGATGCGATGAGGGCGGAGGCAGAACAGAGATTGAGGGTTGAAGCCGAACTGAGAGAGGAAGCGGAGAAGGCGGCCAAGGAAGCAGCGGAGGCCGCCGAGCGAGCCGAGCATGCCGAAGCAGCAGCGCAGGCAGCGAAGGCCGCGAAGGCAGCGGCAGCAGCGAAGGCCGCGGAGGAGCGAGCAGCTCAGCAGCGAGCAGCTGAGGAAGCGGCGGCGCGGGCAGCAACAGCCGAGGAAACAGCAGCCCAGCAGCGAGCAGCTGAGGAAGCAGCAGCTCAACAGCGGGCAGCAAAAAAGGCGAAGAGGACGGGGCGCAAGGCGAGATGCTGGCAAAAAAGGCGCGCAGAGAGGACAATGACAAAGACAAAAGACCAAGAGCAGGGGCTCGGGGTCGAAGCGGCAGAAGAAGAGCTAGGACAGTTTCTCATCATCGTCCTTGTCGCCCCCTCCTCCTGCTCCTGCTCGTCGCCAGCGCCTCCATCGCCATGATTCCCGCTGTTGCCTACCCCCGTTGCTTCTCTCGCTTTATATATATATATATATTCCGCCCCAGGGCGCCGAGCTCTGAGGTCGGCGTGCCCCGAGCCGACGACGTCCATGCATGCGTATATAGGAGCGCGATCTCTCGCGCCAGAACAGAACAATCCGCGATCATAATTGCACCCCCCTCATCGCAGGGGAACGCGCAGCGACCCCGGTCAGAGGGGCAACTTGAAGGCCATGCCGGTTCCCTTAAGGAGGGATTCTCTTATGAGAATTCTGTTGAGAGAACTCTCTTAAGAGAATTGCGAGGATGTCTCAGGCGAAGCCAACGATTCTCTTGAGAGAATTCTCTTAAGAGAATTCTCTCCTGTATGCTGCGCTTGCAGCGGGGCCCAGATCTGGGGTCAACCCCTCAAGAACTATTGCGGAGGGGCAGGTGCTCATTTCTGAGGGGGGGGCGCGGCGTAACGCAGCCGTGGCGGGCCCCTTGCTGAAGGGGGGGGGGGGTCGCCCTTGCGAGAAGGAATGTGAGGGGATTGGCCCCCTTTTGAGGGAACACGCTACCCCTTTGCGGGGGAACCCGCGCCGCCATGAGCGATTCAACGCCCCTTCTGGGAGGGGGGGGGGGGGGAACGCGAGGGCGTCGAACCCCTTGAGGGGGAGAGAAGCGAATCCCTCTTTAAGGGGATGCCTCGACTACGCCGACGACGGCGACGATGAACTTGCAATTCATTCGCAGCTGTTGAGGCTGCAAGGCAATCGGGCTTGCCGAAGCTTTTGTGAGTGCAAGTGCTGGGTGCGTTTACGCGCGCGGCAGCCATGGTCGGCCCTGCCGGCGTCGCTCCTCTGCTCCTGATGGGCCCTCTCATCGCGTCGTTGTGCAGCGCGGCCCCGAAGAAGAAGACCGATGGCAAGCCAGGCCCCGCAGCGGCAAAGAAATCGAAGGCTGCTCCGAAGGGCAGCGGGCTCGACAAGGTCGAGGCCGACAAAATGAGGACGCGGCTCCGCTACCAGTCCGAGAGGAAGGGCGCCGACGGCAAACCTACGTCCACCGCAGAGTCAGCCCAAGCAGCGCACGCCATGTGGAACGGGATGAAAGACCCAAGCGATCGGAAGCGCTTCTTGCAGAGCTTCGCACGCGATAAGGAGAGGGCGCTAGATTGGATGGCCACCTTCGAACAGAATTACACGAAAGAGGAGGTGCACGCCCGGTCTGGCAAGAGGGGGTACCAGAACGCATCGCAGGCGCTGGCTCTGAAGAGCCTCAGCATCAGAGATTTTGAGAACATCGAGGAGGCCATGGCCTTCGCGCAGGACTGGTGGGAGGAGAATAGCGCCGAGCATGGCGCCGCAGAAGAATATCCTGTAATGGGAGATGAAAAGAAGAGGCCTCTTTGGAAGCAATGGCACTTCAGGGTGCGTAACATGGGCGACGACAAGCTCGTGGCAAGGGATTCGCGCACCTTCAATGGATCACCCAACTTGAAGAACATGCAGCAGCTCGAAGCCGCGGGCCCCAGGATGGCCCAGCTTCCTCCGCCCAGCTCTGCTGGGCCAGCGAAGGGGGAGGTGCAGCTCGAGAACCCGCGCCGGCCACAAATCGTCGGCAGGAAGGGCGAGATCGCGCGCGGCCCTCGGCAGCCGCTCCCTCGGCACTTACCCCTCTTCTGTTCCGCCAGACCCCTCGCTGATAGGGAGTGGTTTCCTCCGTCTCGCATGGTGCCCCTCCTGGAGGGGATCGCCCGTTTTTATCATCAATGCGGATGTTGTCGTTCGCCCCCTGCTGAGGTCAACGCCCCTCAAGTATCAGAAGCAGCTCAAGGAGTTGAAACGCGCGAAGAACCAGTTGCTCGCGAAGGCTGGAGATCAGGATCAAGCGGGCCGCACTCAGTTCCAGAACTGGGCGGCTGAAAGCAAGAAGTGCGTGGGCAATGCGGATGGCCACGAGACGAAAATGGAGATCCTCATTGCCAAAATTGTCAACGTTGCTTCTGTCGGCAAGGATGCGGAGACGCGCGTGAAGCTGAAGGGCGAGGCCGTTGCCGCCCACAGCACGATGAAGCACATGCACGAGGGAATTCAGCTGTCGCTCAAGCGCTTCAAGCAGTTCCTCAACTGATCTGTGGGCCTCAATAGATATCCAGATTTACTTCCACATGCAGGGTGGGAAGTACTGCCTCGCCCGACACAGCTATTACGTTCATTGCAGCCTGTGCGTCGACGCATACAAAAACATAGCGCGCCACTATTCTTTCTCGCAGAGGCCCCCCTCGCGAGGGGCCGCCCGTTTCTCTGCCTGCCCCGGTTCGACAAAAAAAACCCTCGCCGCAGGGGGGGCAGGGTGGGGGTGGGGGGGGGGGCGTCGGACATCAGTGGCCGCACGAATGGAGGCATTGCAGGAGAGGAGGGCAAGTTCTGGACAGACGGCGGTGGTGGGCGGAGGACGGGGTGGATGGGGGGGCGGAAGGTCGCGCGGCTGAGGCGGAGCCACGGGATTGAAGAATCCCCTCCAGGATGGGGCGCGGTACAGAGACATGCTCATCCGTTCTCTTCCGTAGCATTGGCCCAAGGCATATCCGCAGTCGCACTCGCCTCCCGCGGGGGGGCTCGAGGGCCGTCGGCGCGCTTTCCATGCGTAAGTTGCCTTACGAGAGGCTGCAGCTGCCACCGCAGAGGCGGCTGAGAACGAGCGTGGGGGACCTGATCAGCAGCAGCGTGATCAGCGGGCAGCGCGGTGCTCAGTTGATCAATGACGCCGTCTCTGCGTCTGCGACAGGCGTTGCCGACCTGCAGACCTCTGAGACCACGTCGGGCATGGAAAACGCTGCCAGGAGATTCAGGCGCCAATTCTTCCAGAAGGGGTGGCCTCCGCTGCATCACTGCAAGGCGAGGGGCTGGGGCCCCAAGTCTGAAACAGAGCAGCTGATGGATATTGCGATGATGCTTCCGCACGAGATCTCCTGTCTAAGCGTCGCGC
>CAUYUJ010020401.1:45000-67500 GCA_963575745.1 Prorocentrum cordatum
ATCTACCAGTATCTATGTTTTCGATGTTTTCAACCCAAGGAAATTGCAAGGCGTATCTATTTGTCAATAAGAAACGTGTCTATTCGTGTCATTTTTTAAAATAAAAAATTGATTCCGTATCTATTCTTGGTAACAGTATCTATTTTGCACGTGTCTATTTCCATTTGGCCACGCGATTTGCATATCAAAACAACATAAATATAGACTCGCGTCTCGCGCTCCAATTCAGATGCGCTGCGGTTTCGCTATAGCAGGCGCGCGCCAAAGATAGACACTACCAGTATCTGTTTTTGTCTACTAGGGTCCCGGGGTTCTCCAGGGATCTCCGGGTTCTCCGGGTTCTCCGGGGATTCTCTAGGGGTTCTCCGGGGGTTCTCCGGGGTTCTCTGGGTTCTCCGGGTTCCCGGGGTTTTCTCCAGAGGTTCTCCGTGGGTTCTCCGGGTTCTCTGGGTTCTCCGGAGGTTCTCCGGAGGTTCTCCGGGGTTCTCCGGGCTCTCCGGGGGTTCTCCGGGGGTTCTCCAGGGGTTCTCCGGGGTTCTCCGGGTTAACCGGGTTTTCTGGGGTTCTCCGGGTTCTCCGGGTTCTCCAGGGGTTCTCCGGGGGTTCCCCCCCTGAAAGACGTGTCTATTTTGCGTTGGGCGCGTATAGACTCGCGGCGCTCTCGTTCGAGCGCGGTGCGCGAGTGTCTAAAACAACCAGTTATAGACGTGAATAGACGCGCGGCGCTCTCGCTTGCACGGCGTGCTCGAGTGTCTAAACGTGTTTATTTTTCCAGCATTGTCTAACATTTTATGCCGTGCAGGGGTTCTCCGGGGTTCTCCGGGTTCTCCTGGGTTTTCCGGGGGGGGGCCCCCGGCCCCCGGAAAACCCCGGGGGGTTCGCCGGGTTCTCCGGGGGTTCTCCGGGTTCTCCGGGGGTTTTCCGGAGGTTCTCCAGGCATCTGCAGGTTCTCCGGGTTCTCCGGGGGTTTCCCGGGGGTTCTCCGGGGGTTCTCCGGAGAACCGCCCAGGATAGCGTTCATGCATGGGGCCGCGAGCGAGGAACATAGAATATTGAGGTCTGACGTTGAACGACGACGGATCGAGGAAGAGGTTGATTCAACACCGGCACAGCATGCGCATGTTGAGCCGCCTCCTCGCCCCATTATTGCTCGCCTTATTGGGGCGCCTGTCGCATCGCGAGGTCAAGCGCGATTGCGCTCCGAATCAGGCCCGCCGCATCTGCGCGCAGCCTTCGAACGATGCGCGCAAAGGGTTGTTTGAAGCGCACGTGCAATGATCACCTGGACATGGGTACTACGCGCTGCGATGAATGTGCTTGGAGAAAAATCGCTGGGATATCAGGGTGGCTGCGAGATGAGGGAAGAACCCCGAGGCATACCTGATGCCCAGGGCACGAGCAACGATCCTGACGGGAAGGCGCCCTGACACTCGGCCTCGCGTAAGGATGTTGAGCCCGAGCGCCAGATAAGCAATCTTGCCGATATCATGGGCGCGCCAGTTTTCAAATAAGAAAATTCTGATATTGGCAAGATGCCGATGCTGACTGCTCCGTCGACGCCGACGCCCCCTCCTGCAAAATCGCATTTCATTTGCGGGCCGGCCGTCGAGAAGTCCTCGGGGGCAAGCAGAGGTCCGACGCGGGGGGGCGCTCGAGGAACGAACCCAGGAAACGTCCCTTTCAATGCGAAGATATCGGATAGCTCTAACAACCCCGACTCGCCCGGACACCTTCCTTTCGCCGTCGGCCCAGCCGTTTCTGGTGAAGGGGGCGGAGGCCTGGGAGGCCGCGACGACGATCAAAAAGACGATCAGAGCACAGCCCCCAGCACAAGGGTGATTGTTGCGTTGCAGTTTGACGAGACGGATCAGCCCATTCCGCCTGGAGGCCCCCCAGGGGGGCCCGGTGGTGAAGGCGGCCCGGGCGGAGGTGGCGGCGGGGGGGCGAATGATCACGGCGACCCTACATGGCGGCCATTTCACGCCAATCAAATGGACATGCGCTGGGGAAGTTTTGGAAACAAAAAAGAAGTGCACTTGCTCGGTATACCATGTGTCCAGACACTCCGAGAACGGAAACAACATTGCATGAGAGCGGTAGCTGGATCATGGCATGCCGTTCGCGCGGCACAGACATGGGCCAGCGAAGCAATGGGCCCTGATGTGCCCGAGGAGAATCTCAGAGGCTCAGGGGCATTGATGCGCCTTGATATGATGATCGCTACCAACCTGCTCGAGAAATTTGCAAAGGTGAAACGTGACCAACGTATGTCAGTTCAACGTGCCCATTTCCTGTCGCAAATCAATCGCATGAAACATTCGTGTCAGATAGAACGACGTTTCCTGACTGATCGAGAAATGATGCGAGCCATATGCGTTTGGTTTTCTGCCAGGTCGGAGAGCGGACAACATTGGATATGCCGAGACCTCTTCAAACTGACTATCGATCGACAAAAACCCGATCAGGACTTGTACTATTTCTACAGCGAATGGATGGAGCGGCACCAAGAATTTCACGGCGCCAGGGAACCATCGGATGAAATGAAGGCTTCGATGCATGCACATTTCTATGAACTGATCCGACAGGCCCCTAGGCTTGAGCATGCGACGCAGTGGTATGAGTTGTCAAAAGATCCCCCGGGCACGGGAGTGAGAATTTATCAGTGGCTCTTGCTCCAAGTCGAATCCCTCATGATGCGGGGCAGAGAACAGTGGGCAATCTCTGCGTATGAGTCGACCCTCCATTCTAGAAGTAGACAGGCCCGCCTGACAGGCGGGAGCAATGAGGGTGTCGGGGGCGGAAAAAGGGCTTCTGCTATGGCAGCGACAGTCCATCGTTTTGGACTGCCCACGGATAAGTCGGCAAGCGGAAGAAGGACAGGTGAGACAATCTGCAAGTTCGTGAAGCAGGGGGGGAATTGCCCCCAAGCAGGACAAGGTTGCCCCTCCAATCACAAGAAACCCAAGACACCTGCAGCACCGGCGCAGCCGGGGGCGGGCGGTGATACTCGTGCTGCCGGCGGAACGGGCGATCGCAGAGACAGAAGTAATCGGTCTGCGAGCAGAGGCCCGAGAGGGAAGGACCGGCCTCGCTCCTCGACCCCGCCGAACAAATTCGGCAATTCGAATGCGACTTCGCGGGAGCGCCAAAGCAAAATGGCGTGCTCTGCATGGTCGCGAGACCCCCGCAACTGCAAGGGCCCTCAGAGTGGGCGCTATAAGCGGCGCAGAGGCTCGACCGATGCGGAGAAAATCAAGCGTGAAAAATACGAGGAAGCGCAGCTCAAGGCTGGCAAGTCCTTGGGTGGGATACCAGAGAAATTCTCGGCAAGCTGATTCTGCAGCTGCGAGCGTTGGCGATGCCGCGCAAGGCGAGACCCCCAGAAGTAGGGGCTCGAGCAAAGGCCGCGGAAGAAACAGGGGCAAGGGCAAATGAAAGGTTAAAGATAAACCATGTAAGACGTTCACCCAGACCAGAGCTTGCTCGCGAGGCAAAGACTGTTGGTACGCGAAGAACGCGCCAAATCATCCGTGACGATGGCTAGGCACTGGCGTGCTATGGGCCAGTGTCAAGATGTTCGTCATGATGCTTAGTCGCTTTGTGGCTATGTGTTTGCAATGGTCCCATCGGCCCGGCCGACGACGGAAGGACAGACATGTGCTCCCCGGCGCAGCCAGTAGAGTCATACTTGCCTGCCCTGCCCCACTGGCTCGGGGATCGCGCGGCCTACTCAGCAATTCCGGGGGGCAACCAATGTGAATAGCACCCGTGTAATACCCTCATATAATACTCCTTATCCTCACCTCTCCTGCGCCTGGCCGTTTGGGCTCAGGTATTGGGACAGATCGATCAGATCTTTGATCGTGCAGGAGGGAAAGACATCCATCTATCCCTCCTTCCCTCTACCAACGGATCAGGGGTTCTGTGCCCTTGTACTTCAACCCCATTCACAGGTTATCAGCCCTTTAAAGCTCACTGTTCATCGAACCCCGCGTCGCGATCTCGCACGCGGCCTCGATGGAACCCAAGCGGCGCATGCGCCGTAAGGGGTCCATCGGGGCCTCGCGTCCGAGCTCTCCGACGGCGCGACGGCTCGGTGACGAGTTGGAGAGCCTTAGTGCGGACTGTGTTGGTGTCCCGGGTACCCCCCCCCCAGCTCCGACGGACCCGAGGCGCGGTTAGCTGCTGAACTTCACCGCAGCGGCGCCCGCGGGGGGACAGGAGAAGGAGTAGGAACAGGTATGAAGGAGTTTCACACGCCTACCTTCGATCCTCCATCTCCTCCCCAGTCGGGAGCAATCCCATCTGCGTCAGGCGAAAGCCTCACTGGTCCTGATACTCCAGGGCGCTTTCGCGCTAACCGCCGATGGACCTCAGGTGCTGGTGCCCCCAGCCCTGCGACCGTTCCTGTTGCGGAGCACGTAGCCACCTTCGAGGAACTCAGTAGACCAGTGACGGCACAGCCGCAGACGCAGTACCCCAAGGTATCATCGGATGAGACACCACACACACACACACGGTCCTAGTCGCAGCTCGCCCGCGCGCAACCGTCGTGGGGCCCCAGGCCCATACGGCGAGAGTAGGTCGAGCCCGCGCACTGCCTCTCAGAGGCCATGCACTCCCCGCGAGAGGGGGCAGAGGGAAGCTGACGCTCCCCACCTCTCCATCTCAGACGACCAGCTGGCGGGAACGTCCGCCGCAGGTGAAATAGCTGAGCTCAGAGACCAGGTTGAAACCTTCGTGTCCAGGCAATACTCTGGACTACTGCAGAGCGTTCAGACGAACGCTGCCAATACTGCAGCCATACGCCAAGTTCTTGACGGCGCCTTAGGGATCATCGATTCCAGGATTGCCGAAGATCGACGCATCATAGGTGAACTGCAGCACCAGGTTGACCGTGAGGTGTCATACTCAGGTGAACGAAAAGCGATGGTCGAGAATCTGCGCAACTATCTAGCACAGATGGAGCAACAGCTCGTGCTCGTACGCGACACAGGCGTTTCAGCAGTCAGGATCCTCCACGATGAGATCCACGATCAGCTCCGCAACCGACCACCACCAGCCGAGGCCACCGACCTTGGCGACGTTCAGTCTCAGATCAATGATCTTCGATCCCACATAGACCACACTATGGCGACGCTTCGCAACGAAGCACACACCAACTCGTCGAACCTGATCGACATGTTGCAACGTACTGAGAGAGTCATCACTCAAAGGCTTGATGCGACCAACGCTGTCGTGCAGCCACTCGCTAACCGGATCTCTGACATCGAGCAGCGTTTTCCTGGCGTACAGGACGCCCTGGCGGAGTTGCGTGTCGGACGAGCCCAGACTGATCAGCTGGATTCTCCTCCCACGGTTTACGATTTCGCCCGCCTCACTGACAGGTTGCAGGAGGTCGAGAAGGCGGCGGACCACGCGCAGTTGGAGCTCTCCCAGGTGATTCGTGAGAGAGATACTGAGAAGGTACGTGTTGAAGGGGCACCTCACACGTCTGGAAACCGAGCTGGAGGCACAAGGCGCCCGTCTCCGAGCCTACGAGCAACGACTTGATCGGTACTCACAACGTTCTCGGGATATTGATGAGTACACACGCCAAAAGGTGGCACAGATACAAGAAGACATGACGAGCTGGACAAATCAGCTGATCGACCACACAAACGACACCAGTCTTCACCTTCGACCTGCATCCGAAGTGCACAGGCAGGCGGCAGCGCCCGCCGAAGCACCGCAAGCTTCTGCAGGACATCAACGACGTACGTCACCAGGAGCAGCCTCCGCGGCAGCTTCTGCACAGACACGCCATGTGTCTCCTGTGCGCACAGAACCGACTACTGACGGTGTACCGATACCCTCACAACCATTGTCTGCGGTCTCAGTCCATACTACAACTCCTATCAAGGAGTCAGGCACCGTCCGAGTCCCTGTCTTGCCTAAGATCACACAGCTGCTCGAGTGGCAGCAAAAGGTACGGAAGAACTTTGGGGCCGCCTCAGGGCGACCATCCAAAGCATATGCCTTCCTATGCGTGGCTGAACAGCCCGAGTGTACCTTCGAGGACTTACAAGACAGTGGAGACTTTGAGAGCATCGATTGCAAACTCGCTACCGCTCTGAGCGACATTTTATCCTCAGACTTGCGCTACCAAATCAGGCTCATCGAAACCAGAGAGCACAAAGCAGGACGCATGCTCAAAGGACGCCAGATCTACTGGCACATCCTACAGTCCTACAAAGTGACAGAGGTTGATGACGACCTGCACGACTTCGAGCGCCTTACAGAATTGAGGATGAGAGATGAAGATTTGCAACGTTTCATTACTGACTGGGACGCTTTATTATTGGAGTGCCGAGAAGCACCCGACCCAAAGATCTTGGAATCTCTGTTTCGTACACAGATTCGGAGACATGCCTGGATGAAACAAGACATGTATGAGTACCAGCGCATGAAGATCAGCGACCCGAATCGTACCTATGATTGGCTCCGACAGCGCGTCCTGGACGTACTGGAGCTCAACCAATTGGAGAAGAATCAAAATAAGTTACGGTACGAACATGAGACAAGTTCCCAAGTCAATGTGTGCGCTGCCTGGAAGAAAGGCAATTGTCGCAATGGCGAACGATGCAAGGCTTTGCATACCTATTCCAGGGATTGGAAGAACAACAGATCTTCCAGATCATCGACCGCTGGTGGCAACTCCCGCCGCAGCGCGTCAACCCCTGCGAATCACAAGAAGCCAACATCGAAACCAGTTTGCTTCGATTTCGCCAAGCGCAACACATGCAACAGAGGCGGCAAGTGCAACTTCCCACGCGTTGCACATTGTAAAGACTTCGCACAGCACAAGTGCCCCAAGGGCGACAAATGCAAATACGCTCATCTTACACTTGGTGCGAAGACTCCCGAACGAAGCCCGAGCCGACCACGGACCTCCAGTCAGGATAGTCGCGGCCGACCACCATCCCGCGGATCAGGAAGCCAACGTTCTCCACAACGCGGGGGGTTCCGCTACACAAACGACTCACGCCATGGACGTGACAACCGACGCCACTACGATCAATCCCGTTCATCATCCAGGAGGTCTCCAGACTCTCGCAGTCAGTCGAGAAGTCATTATGATAGATCTTCGAGATCTACCTCCCGAGGACGAGACAACCGTGGCAGCGGACGTGGCAGCCCACGCGGCCGTGATATATCATTCGGTAGTGACAGAGGACGTGGCAGACGTTCCACGAGCCGTGGTTCGCCCCGTGGTTCTCCCCACGCCAGAGCACGTTCTCCTACCAACTATCGACGTTCACGCCGTTCCGACCGCAGTTACGTCATTCGTGACAAGACCCTCATGGCCAACACTAAGGTCACTTCGACATCTACCAAACCACGCCGTCGGATACGCTTCGACACACGTAATGTGGAATACTACCTACACGCCGTACCTGGCAGGGCCAGACTGGACAAGTGGATGGAAATGCCGAACGAGGGTGACATTGTCAATGTACCAGACCCGCTACCACAACGATGGTGGGACCAGAGTGCAGACGCTTTACGAGAATGTCAAAAAGAGGCACAGCTATGGTACAAAGATCTATACGACTACCGACACAACAAGGAGTCGAGGAGTCGGTGGTCACACCAACTGCGATCCGAAAATATGACGGCGCTGTCAAGCAGTCATCAAAGACAGCCCAGACGAAGACAACTACCATGCCAGTCGACCCACCACGCTCGACTGCTGCATTGACACGATCGTGGGTTCTCGACAGTGGTTCTGCGCATCATATTCAGGGTAAACACGAACTGACGCAGACCGAATCGGATCGCATACACTGCCAATGGTGATCGTACTGTCAACGAGCACTACGACATACGGCTACCCGAGGTTGGCTTACATAGTTCAGCCCTTGCCTTGCCAGGCTGTCCATCATTACTATCAGTTGGGAAATTGATTGAGGTTGATGGCTTTCGGCAGCTTCGGGATCCTGAGCTGGGCTACTTGCTTCAGGGTCCGGGGGGCCAATGGTATAATATTCCAGTCAACAATAGAGTTCCAGAATTACGACTCGACGACCTGACACTGATACCACCACCACGTCTATGCACTCCGTCAGCACCACGACGTCGTCAGCGCAAGCGTTCATCCGCCCGCTGCAACGACATATGTTGGCGCTGCAAAACTACAGAGCAGTCAACAACTGCAGATGAGCAACGGCCCCACATAGGGACCTGCCCCAAGAGACTACATGTCGGCGAGGGAGGAGGAGCACGGACCGCCACGGTCGAATAACCTCCCGACACAAACAAAGACGAGCCTAACGTGGACACACCCACCGACTCGCCTACGTCTCAGACGCAGTGTTCCCCTCCAACATGCGGGGGGCTAGCAGATACAGCTCAAGCAGATGCCGACATACCGACGGAGACGCTCACACTAGTGCACCACGACACTGATCGCGTTCTTCCAAGCAGACAGAAGAAACCGATTGACCCGATGCATTACATGACTCACAGTCCAAAACACCCTGACTGTGAGATTTGTTCTCGCACGATGGCGCAGAATGCTCCGTGTCGACGACAGCGCAAACCACACCCACCGGCAGACCCCACCGACGAGGATACAGCATACGAAGCTTTTATCCCGAAGAAGTTTGGGGAAGCTCTGACCGCCGACCACATCGTCCTGGCCAAAGACGATGCCGCAGACAAGCACGGCGACAAGTATGCACTTGTTGTCCTGGATAGATACACCGGCATCTTCATGGCCTACCCATCCCTACACAAAGACGCAGCTACCACAAAGGCATCCTTCCGACAGTTCATCGCCGCGAACGATGAGGTGAAGCACATCTACACAGACAATTCTGGAGAGCTTCAGAAGGCTTGCCGCCAACTGGGATGGAGACATGACGCCAGTACGCCGCATCGTCCGCAAACGAATGGATTGATCGAGCGCATCGTCAAGATTGTCATTCTCGGTACGAAAGCTGTGTTGCATATGTCTGGTCTGGGACATGAATGGTGGAAAGAGGCCATGCAAGCCTTTTGCTGTGGACATAATTTTGTGCATGCGTCCACGGGCGTTGCTGCCCTCAGCGAGGAGCATGTCGATAAGACAGCTCATGAAATTCGTTTTGGTGAAAGTTTTCCCGGGCACTGCATTCCATTCGGTGCTCGGATCCTCTGGAAATGCCTCAACCCCGAGATTAATAACGAGACTGCAAAGTTCAAAGCAAATATTCGGGAAGGGTTATTCATGGGTTACCGTTTACACCCTGGTGGACGATGGTCAGGTGACTATATTGTCTTGGACTCGGCTACATACGCCAAGAACCCCGATGGGGAGCTGTGTCACGTGCACAGAGTCAAAGACATCATCATCCCTGATGGCAAGTTCACCTACCCAGTAAAAGAAGGTACCCTGCGACACCACAACCCTGAGGCACACGACGAGGTCAAGGCATCTACCTCTCGCCCCTTGGGCGACAAACCAATGCCCGATCCGCCACTTTCCTACCCTAGAGAATGGGATGACCCGTCTATGATGACAACGGAAGACAACACCGCCGATATCCACGCATCGGCCTCTGAAGTTGCTGCACCAGCGCCGGAGCCCGACTACTGCGAACAGCGCGGATATTGCGTCATCAGACATATTCGTACTCCACGCAAGAAATTGTCCATCCCGACGGACGACGTCATGAACATACCTGTACCTGTTGATCAACTCGACCTGACACGAGATTTCAAGACGGCTTCTACTTTTGAAGGAGAAAGTGACTCTTGCGGTGTTTGGGACGGTGTCAGCGCCAACGACCACAGGGAGTTGAGCGAGCCATGGACCGGCCTGGTTCGATTCTATGGCTTCCAAAAATAACGCCAGATGGCAAAATGGTGGTCCGCGGCCGCGAGACACGTATACAGACTACTACACGTCCTGATCACATTCTTCCCGAACGTTGGAAAACCTTATCTCGCGGACAGCAAAAGAAAGAAATCGAGTACGCCGAAGACGTTAAACGAGCTCGTGAGATTCGTGATCGAGCTGCACTTCGAGTGTGGACAAGACAGGACAAACAGGCCAACAATTTCCGTACCACTACAGCTGACGGACCCACATGGAATGCTGTGGAACGAAGGATTACGTACGACACTGACAACGGCGCGGTCATCCGCGACGAGAACGTCAAGGGCGTGACGAACAAAGCAATTCTGTATGCCAAACTACCTGGTGGGCCACGTGACATTACTACGGTACTGTACTACCGCCAAACCCCACAACAGCATGCTGGAGACGAACGTGCTTTGGTGCTTGTGGATAGTGAGGGAACCGGCTTTGGGACCATGAACCCGCTCATGCGCCAGTTCACCCAGTCGGTAGCAATACCCACTATGCCACGTGAGCCGACATCTACACCGGCACACAGAGACAAAATTCCCGATTCCTCGTGGGCACGCCCAGCCCTAGTTACCAGAAACCTGAGTAAGAAAGAAGTTGCCGCATAACCACGTGCACAGGAAGCCCTACGAAAATAATACGATCGACTTGAGAAGAAACAAACGTGGATGTTGGAGACCGTTGCAGAAAAAGCTGATATTGAGTCACAAGCTATTCGCACTGGGACGAAAGTTCATTTCTTCAACATCTTGGAGCTATCCTCAGTCAAACACGAGGAACTTCTGCCTGATCTACGTAAATTCAAGGGCCGAGTGGTGGTTCAGGGCAACACAGGCAAAGATGAAACTGGTTTGGCCGCCATATTCGCCGACGCCGCTTCCAGTGCTTCGCATATTGAGGCTTCCAAACTTTGCGATGCTACTGCATTATTGCCACAATATGCGGGCGAACAAAGTGATGCACCTGGAGCCTACACGCAGGCATTACTATACGGCGACGGACGATTCGATCCAGTGGATACTTGTATTACCATACCCAAATGGCGCCAACCGGCATCCTGGTCAAAATACAAGAATCCAGTGTGCCGATTACGATTGGCACTATACGGACACCCTCTTGCAGGTGTCTTTTGGGAACGAAAGTGTCGTACATGCTTGGAAAGTGTTGGTTTCGAGCCTATTCCAGGATGGGAATGCGTATGGAGACACAACAAACTGGGACTGATACTTTCAGTATATGTGGACGACTTCAAATTGGCCGGACCAGCTAACAATCTACAAGCTGGCTGGGATTATATCCGCAAAAGCGGTATCGATTTGGATCCACCTACTCCATGCTCGCAATATCTTGGCTGTGGACAACAGGCATGCGACGTACCGCAGAACATCTTTGACAAAAGAATGTCTACCATACGACCTATGTTGCCCGTACACAGTGAGAAAGATTACCATACAGCCAAACAAATTCGTGGAATTCGACATGACATGCTTGGTTTTACTGATCAGTGCATTGAGCGGTACCTGGAATGCGCTTCCAAGCGCGCCCAGGGACCCGGGTCACGTCGGAAACGGTCCGGCTCGCCGAGGACTTCGCGATCCAAATCGCCTGCATCTTCCGGGTCGGTCGCCAGACCTACTAGCGTTCTCAACGCGCGGCCGCGATCATCCAGCCCAGCAAGATCGGTCGATACACCATCTACTACAACAGAATCCATACCAGTCACATACGATGACCTGCCTGACGCCGAGACCCCTGGCATCGAGGACACCTCCTTCACCGATTCCGATTACTCCGACGAGGGCATCCTTGGCCAGGACGCGGCGAGTGTACTGATGAAGGTTCTCTACCTGGCACGTTGCTGTCGTTTCGATCTTTTACATCCAGTATGTATGCTAGCTAGAAAAATTACCAAATGGATACCACGAGTGATAAACGTCTACATCGATTGATATGCTACATCAAAACGACGCGCCCACATTGTTTACACGGATGGATAGGCGATTCGTCAGACAAGTTATCCATCATGCTTTTCACTGACGCCTCGTTCGCCGATTGCATTACATCATCCAAGTCCATTACCGGCGTCTTCGCCGCGCTTGTTGGACCTAATACGTTCTTCCCGGTCAATGCTGTTTGTAAGAAACAAACGGTTGTATCTCACTCATCTACAGAATCCGAGATCGTTGCTCTTGACTCAGCACTACGACTGGAAGGGCTACCACTACTCTCATTCTGGGAAGCCGTGGTGGGAGTAGCCAACACATGCAAAGAGAAGAATAATTGCCTGGGCTGCCAGGGACGCGCCGACACGGCGACGTGTCCGACGTTGGCCGCCAGAAAGAAGAAGCGCAAGCCATCGCCTCGCAAGGCACCCCCCACAAGGGGATCTTCTCCTAGCCGTAGGCAACTACCGCTAAAGACGGAGTTACGTACGCCTCCAAAGAGGCGTACGATATCCCACGAGGGTACCGTATTGCACGTGGATCCAGAACCAGCACAGGAGATCAGCTCTCCCAAAGTGCGTCTTATCGTCCTCGAGGATAACCAGGCCGTGATCAAAATTGTCCAAAAGGGACGTACACCAGCACTTCGTCATCTTCATCGTACTCATCGTATCAACCTGGATTGGATATGCGAGACATGCCAACTCGAACATATCGAGCTCAAATATGTAGGTACCAAAGAGCAGATTGCAGATATGATGACCAAACATTTCGAGCCAAAGAAAGCAGATCTCTGGAGGGACCTCTTGGAACACTCGCTCATCTTTCCCGTTACTCCGGTACAATGTCCTCCAAAGAAACCATGGAAACCACTAAAAGGGCCTCGGAGGCCCGACGGTTTACCTCATGTTGCAGAACCTCCAAAACTGGATGGGTGCCCGGAAGTATGCAAAATATTATTTACAGAAAAAGAAAGATGGGGCGAGGTAGGATCATAATGTGGAACGCAGTGCGTTGGACGAGCCAATCACGAGGGCATATGCGCATGTATGTACCACATTGGTGTACCCGCTGCAGCTACTGGTTCGCGCACACCTCGTTCAAGAGCACGTTCCCCGCACGGTAGACATCCCCGCCATCCTCCCTCGCCTCCACAGGATACAGAGAGGTCTAGGACACTCATTGTGCGTTCATGCCGCAGCAATTTTACGACTCGAGGTACAAAGCTCACAGGCATCCTGTTCGCCGTGTGCGAGGCGCAAATAAGTGAGATCGGTTCTAATCCCGATACCCCCATCCACGAGATGGATCAGGCACAGCCGCTCCACCTCATTGGCTGGCCCATCGGCTGCGACGCCGAGTACGACCCGAACGCCAAGGACGACGACCGCGTGGGCTTCACGTACCACGCTCAAACTGGTCGTCCTCGCGATCCCGATGATGGATATATAACATACATCAACGGCGCGCTGATCGCAGTGCAGATTTTGATCTCCGCGTACCCGACGAATCCACTATTCGAGAAGTTGCCCGCTCTGCGTCCGCCGACGTCAAGAGTTTGTACAGCGAAGCTGGTGGATCAGTCGGCGGCGACGCCAACTACGAGTACAGCACGATTACGGCTACACCATGGCTGTCTCTCATGAGGGCCATGTGCATGATTTCCAGCCTCTTCACTCGTAACTCGTCTGTGCAAGAAAGTGCTCGTGGTTTACATGATCAATCTGAACGCAGTGATCCCAGGCGCGCACCGCAAGTGCCCGCCAATGGACCTCACGACGGTGATCCTGAAGACGGAGTGGATTATGATTCACAACGATTGGTCCAAAATTGGCAGTGCAGTACTGGGACAATATGCCGAGGACAGCGTTCAGGATACAAAATACTATTACAACAGTGATATTTGTGCACGTTCGGATGTATACAGCAATGGAATGACAACTCCAAGCTAGGCTCCTAAACTTGATCGCGCAACGATCAAGTTACCTACACGCCCACCTGGCTTAGCCAGGGCATCGGATACTGCGGGACTCATCGGCCACGTTGTTGAAGACAATCTTGTCACCGAAATGAGGGCATTTTCCGACATTAACCAGACAAGCAACTTCCGCCGCAATCTCAGCACATGGCTGACTGCACGCGGAGGCTTCGGAGGTATCGGATCATACTCCAAGGCGGTGGCAACACCATCCGATCATCCAGACGGCTGGCAGGCAATACCAGAGCATGACGAGACTATGACGAGTACTTATCGCTGGCAGCCGTACGACGAGGGCTCTGTCTTCATTGGCGAGGCCCCTACTGAGGTCGACCCTGGTCTCACTCCTGGTCCTGATATTGACCCACTCGAGCTTGAACAAGCAAAGTGCAGCGCGTTTTGTGGTGGTCGGTTGGTGTCTACTCTTCTTTCAGATAACGGGTGGTATTCACTCATGAAGATCTGGGACTTCTCTTGCATCATGCCTTCGGTTCATCGGGGCACGCATACAAATGGACCAGCTTGTACACCGATTCAACATGGATTATGCAGCCCAAGAAAGTGTCCAAGGGTGCCAAGCACAAGAAGTACCCAAGTCACGGCATTGACGAGCTCAACAGCCCACGGAAGCGAGACCATCTCGCCAAAGTATCAAACGTTGCACTTGTGCCGCTATTTACGCCGTGCCTCAATCGCGCGGAATGCATGGGCGGCGCTACTCTCGAGCACTTGCCGACCATCATCCGCGACGACATCATGATGTGGGCATTCTCCTTTGGCAATTACAAAGAATGGTTCAAACAGAACGACACGCCGATCGGCCAAGACTGCATTCAATTGCCAGAGGCTGGTGGAGACACCCGCTGTGGTATGGCAGAACTGCGTGAACAGCGTACGCAGACACAGGAGAGCCGCACCACAGCTAGTCTCAACAACCAGTTCGAGTCCACCCTCGAGCAGCGCAACATGATCAAGATGATCCGCGAGGCCAGAGGCCTCATGTTATACAGCGACAATGCCTCTATCAAAAAGTGGCGTGAATTAAACGAGGTCATCTGGAATTATTGGGCCAATGATTTTCCTGCGTATGTGAAACAAAGGCACTATTGCAGAGGCCTCAACGCTATGGTGGTATGGAGCGCGAACGACATCGCATGTGCCAACCACGGACAGAACACCGTGGACGTGCGCCGTCACGAGGATCGAGCACCCACTGCTGTGCGCGAGCTCCAAAAGATGGAATGTGAGGGCGGCGTCCCGACGCTCATGCCAGTACACGTACAAGTGGATGTATCGCGATTTGTCGATGTGATGCAGTACTTCCGTTGCCCCACGGTTATGGGGCCTGGCAAAGCAGCACAGTGGGGCGTGCACCCGAACTTTGATTACCACACGGACGATTTGATCAGGATTATGCAAAATCATGGTATTACAGTTCTTCCATCAGACCACTGGATAGAAGCATACGGTAGAATTACGCCTCAGGCTTGGCATGCAAAACAGAACAACCACAACATGGCGATGTTTACGACGCAGTTCTGCGACGCAGTATGCTATCGTAACTTCTGCGCTTTGATTCAGTCACTGCCTTCTCAGCCGTATCCACTCAGGCCTCCCATCCTGACTCCCGTCACGGACGAGCAGGCCTACAGACAGGCCAAGGAGATCATGGAGGCTCTTGACTTCAGAGAGAGGATCACAAACGAATGGAAGAGAGATCTCAGCCTCACGACGCTGATGACACAGACAGCAGGCGAGATGGCTCATTGTGCTTGGATGGCATCATGTGCCGATGGTACGCTGCCGGCATCACTGCCTGCTACCGCAGGTGACCCAAGCGTACCTATTCCTGGAATCCCGACACGGCCACCAGCACTTGATCTTCGCGACCCGAACAAGGCTATTCCTCAGAACGATCCATTTGGTCTTGCATACGACGAGTTATTCAAGTACCTCTTACTGCTGATCAACGACTACCCTGGGGCATGGGCATCCTGGGATTCAGTCGAGAAACAAGAGCTCCTCCACCCCAAGATCATGAAAACAGTTGAAGATGCACATGCTGTTGCTTGGGTTGTGTTTGAGCAGTTTCTGCAGCAGATTACCGATTTGGACGGAGACGATAACGCGACCAAATCACGACTCATTGCAGAAGGCAACAGGTTGAACATTCACCGTATAGGCCCTGCTGCCGAGAACCAACAGACCATCGAAGCATGCAAAACATTCTTCAGACAGAATGCATTGGATCGAGTGGCATTGGGATACGATCCTGATGTTCCGACTGCCGTATGGCGCGCGGCGGCCGAGGCGGACCAGCCAGCACCACCAGGCCCATTGCCCGAGCCACTGCAGCCTGGCCCGCAACCGATAGCCGTGCCAAAGCCATCAACGCCTGGTCCGCTCACAAACCGTACGCCAGCGGACCAACCGCCAGCAGATCAGCTCCCGAAAGCCGAGGCAGTCCCGATCCCAGACGACGGCACTGACCTAGATGCGATGGAGCTGGAGGCAACTCTTGCCGACGACGACCCTTCTCCACACACGGTGAATTTATTGTCGTGGCAGGACAGCTGCGAGCGTTCTATGTGCGAGGACATCAGCCAGGTCGGGATGTTCGATAACGCATGCACTATTCGAGAGTACAAGCTGCAAGCAGGCATCGTGGATGACCACCCGTACGTTTCTCCAGTATTGAGGGGTACATCCGCGATCAATGGATTTGCTTGCCTGCAAGATGAGGAATGGTTCAATCAATTGCAACACGACGATTGTGTGATTGCTCATGCTCCTGATATTGCGCAATCTGGTTGTTTTCCAGAATGGAAGTGGATATCGTTACCACATTACGACGATATACGTTATGGTCCTGAATTACTTGATGAGTGGCTCGGAGAACCCAAATACATGAGCAAAGACATCACGACGATGTTACGCCACGAGATCCACTACAAGAAGTTCCACATCAATCAATTTCACGATCGACGTATCAACATTTGGCCGAAGACAACATATCGTGAGTGGAAGATCCCAAGTAATTGGAAATCCTTTCAGGATCTGGTCCAATGGAAATTCAGTGATCGTAAAACCCACAACGGGCCATCCATGGACGCGGCCATGACGCACTTCAAAAAAAGATGGTGAGAAAGATGGGCATCCCGATTGGAACGATTACTACCCGATCTTCATCATTCGTGCGTTCCAGAAACATATTGACCCGCAGAAGAATCGGATCGAGATATATGCCAAACCAATCCCCGAGGGAGGCGACCCCAGCTGTTTCGATTGGAACAGTGTTATTGCCATTCGATGTGTCGGAGGCCACAGTTGCGTCAATCCACTTTCCAAACTATGGAACATGGGCTGGGAGAGCCTTCACTGGACAGACGTGAAATACCTCCACCATGGCACGACATTCCGTGCTCGGCGCAACATCCTCAAGACAGGGATCATTCCCGGCTACGTCGATCCATCTTCTCAGAGAGACAAGCATTATAAACCATCACCACGCACGGAGGCATTCTTCAGTTCCAGCACATATATAGACAATGTCCAGAAGAATCCCCACACCTCGGTACAGTCATACAAGTTCAATCACTACAAGAACGAGGTCGAGCTGGTGATCAAAATGGAGATTGCCACAAAAGCTGGTTGCAGATTTTGGTTGGGCGCTCAAGGCGCTATTATGACAGAGGACGTGGTTCCAGCAGCGGCAGTCATTGCAATTCGCCGTCTCCAACCACGCCACGCGCACGGCCAGCAGATATGGCCGGAGGGCCTGCCCTGGGACTATCCGCCATTGGCCGCAAGACAACCATTGAGCAAATACGAAATTTGTGCCGTTCTTCCTGGGCAGGAGTTCATCGATGACCCTCCTGGGATTACACCAGCTGACACGGATCACGACATGGATCAGCAGCCAAGGACACCATCAGCATCGGCATCTTCGGCTCAGCGACCGATTGCCCCTCAGCTGGGGGCAACCCCTGCTGGCCGCATATCTGACGCCGACGCCTTGGGCGAACAAATGGCCCGCGCTATGATCGCCGAATGCGAGCACAAAACAGAAGATACATAATGGTTAATCGCTATGTCATACTGCCGAGAGGCCCTTCGACCCATCACATCAAAGATTACACAGACAGATTGGAGTCGTCGGCCTATATTTAATGATGTTCGCATGGGGGACTTCATTGTCACTAAGAATTGGGGATCTACCAATTGTTATCATTATGACAATCACTACCCCAAGGGCAATCACAACACCAAGGTCCTCATGAACAAGGGCCACATATACGGCCCAATCATTCATTTCGGAGCATTTTGACAAGTTCTTTGCGGTACAAATACCTATCCTCAACTACGGTTTACGATGGGTAAACATATGGTACAATGACAAAAGCATGCCTCTCAAGGGCGTCGTCGTTGCTTTACCAGTTCGTGCCGACATTGACCCGAGAGATATGAATACTGCGCTGGAAGGACCATCCTCATGCCGTGACAAAATACATCAGCATAAAACAGATGGTGATCTACCATATCTCGGAATGCCGAGCATTTATAAGCCACGTATCCCACGTACACCGACCAGACGCCCCGCTCCTCGGACACCCGATCCCGAAGAGCTGGTGGCCGCACCTGCCGAGGATACTGCTCCCACGGACGATGGACCCCGACAAAAGGCAGGCCAATCTGCTGAACCTCTGGTTACCGTTATTGTGGATATATCAAACATACCACTCACTGCCGAGGAGAAAGCGGCAAATGACAATATGAGAGCAGATCTATCAGCAGAGATCCAAGCAGATGAGCACGTCGACGCGAGCATCCTCGACAATATTATTGACCCGCCAGAAGACTTCCTCAACCACCCCGACTACGACCCAGAGGAGGACTGAAAGTGGACCAAACAATGATACGACCACCGCATATACCGCTGGGCGTCGGAGCTATTGGTGGACTCACCTATGATAAAGGTGAAACAAATCATTGAGGTGCATACTGGCGTGGACAGATTTGTGGTAGATAAAGCGCAGTCGTACTTACGATCTGAAATTCAAGTCGGATCCAAAACATGGAACGCGGAGACATACTATTTTGATTACAATCATACCCACAAATGGGCACGCGACTTACCAATTTGCAGTGCAGATAGCTTCTTCAAAAAGTTGGTGCACTACCTGGACCCAGAGGTCATCGAGGAGTCGATTACAGGCGTCTTCCAATGGATCTCTAAAGTGAATCAAATCACATTGCTGGACAGTATTGGGGAGCTCCGTGATTTCACAAGAGGTGCTACTCATCAGAACCATCCTGCACTCCAGACGTTGCGTGATCTATTTACATTGCATCCAGACATTCGGCAATCCAGGCTTCCCCGTATGGACGGAGCTGGTGGAAACACCTGTCGCGCCACATGACCCAGGCGCGGAACAGGACATTCCCCAGGGCCCAGGCAGCATTGCATCCGCAGCTCCAGATCAGGATACCATGGTACGGATCATAGCCGAACAGAAGGGAACCAACCGCGAGGAGGGTGACAACGGGTCCGCCTTGCAGGAAGAGGCTAGCCGTATCCGTACAGAAAACGTATGCCATGGTGATATTGATGACGCGGATAATGACACGACCGAGCGCATAGGACTGCCAGGGGAAAGATTGCCTAGGATCGGGATCGAGGGAATGAGCAGATCGATCGCTTCCCGACCGAACGCCGAGATCAACCGCGATGCCATTGATCAGATCGGCCGCAGTCTTGCCCGTGGTCGGGAAACTCGCTGGGGATCTCGTGAGCACCTCACGATTGACGGAGCCCCAGGAGAGATTCAGCATGATATCGCGCGATGTCGGAATTGCGATCGCATCTTATCCTTATGGATCGTTACAGAAGAAGGTACCCTTTGTGATATCTGCTGGCAGTACGCTGTTGCCGTAGGTGCTACGGGTAAAAGTACCGCTGTCGAGAGCGACCTGGCATACCTCCAGAAGCTGACCCACTGGATCAAGACGACGCTCTCCCAGGACGACATTACGAGGTACATGAGAGACGGAGCGCAGGTCATCATGACGGGCAAGCGCTCTGCTCCAGGCAACGAGAAAGACGTGCTGAGGAGAAGTCGCCCCTGGCTCCCCTCCTGCACACTTGTGCAGATAGATGGGCGAGCGTGAAGACGACAGACCTCTATACCATCCATTTGCCAATCTCATTCAGCGCTTTCTCAATGATTTAAAGTTCCACCACCAAATGACAGGCGCTCGTGTCAATAAAGGCAAGAACGCCTACACCATTGAGGATATGCGCGACGCCTGTGAAATCCTCGAGACCAGCATCAGGACTGGCCAGGCTGGTCGGAAGAAGTGGTGGTTGAATGCAGGCAGACTCGACCGAAGCACGCGGCAGGCACGCGGACATGTCACGATCGCCCTTCCCAGGGGGGATGGCACCCGTGAGAAAGTCACGCAGCGCAAGCTTGCCGCGCTTGCTTATGTTGAACCCGCCTTGGGTTCCACTGACCAGGGGGGGGTTGAGTCAGGGATGAGAACCGATCCGATCGAACCTGATACACACTCCCAGTACTCTGATGATGCCATGGAGCCACGCATGCCGCGGCACCCGCCGCCGCCGCCGCGCCCCGCTCCTGGCGATGCTGCAGGGTCCAGCGCCTCTGGCGCGCAGGACTACAGGCCCGAGAGGCCTCGCGGCACTGCAGCGCAGCGGCAGGACAGCGACGACAGCCGCAGACCTACGACACCTCCCCGCGCCAAGAGGGCGCGCATGGCGGAGGACTACGCCACATGGTGGCGCGACGAGTTGGAGGACAGCCAGTGGGGCCCCAGATACTGGAGCCACTACATCAAATGCTGGATATACATCACGGACAACAACGACGAGTTCGTCTACGTCCGCGACATCCAGTACAATGAGTGGTTCCGCCACTGGATCCCGAGGACTCCTTGGGAGACCTTCAAGACGAGCTACGTGTCGCACGATGGCCACAGGATGTGGGGCCGCAGGTTCTACGAGAGGGGCAACGCGTAGTAGAGTCGGCCGCCGGGCCCACCGCTCGAAAGGCTTGAACTTCATTAGAATACAAGTTCGCCTTGAGCGGTGGCTATTATATTCTTTTAGGCCACTTCACTATCTAAGACAAGTGGCCACACATACACACATATTTTGCGATAACCAAGGCAGCCTCCTAAGGAGCAACGCCAACGGGGGTCGGCATATAGAGAATTTATTATATATATATGCAACTTTTCGTGCTCATCAACGCGACTTTGCGCCTGGCCAGACATTTGCTTTGATTTTTAGACGTGTTTCTCAACGCGATCGTGTTCATCAGCACGAACCTAGAATGCATTTTTTTGTTTATCATTTACTCTTTAGACTTTGCTTGCATTGCGTTGAGAATGATCTGACGGCCAGCTCTCTACAGACAGCCGGTGGCAACACCTGCCTCGCTTAGGCGAGGCAGATTCTGATGTTGCTTTAACTGGCTCAGATCCTCTTTCTCCGCCCACCCGTGTCTCATTCTTCTCCGCCCTCGAGTGCCGAAGCGTTTTGGGGGGCGCACCGAGGGGGCACCAAAGCGTGCTTGGCGAAGAAATAGGGACCCTGGGTGTTCCTTCTTACCTTACCTTGCAGCTGAGGCTATACTGACTTTGCGCTCAGCTGCCTGCAGACTTGAGGATTGAAGGAGTAAAAGGGCGACGGATTCCTTTCCTCTGTTCCCGAGTCCTACCCTCGCGGGCGGGATTCGGGACGGGGGGTGTGAATAGAACCCGTGTAATACCCTCACATAATACTCTTTATCCTCACCTCTCCTGCGCCTGGCCGTTTGGGCTCAGGCGTTGGGACAGATCGATCAGATCTTTGATCGTGCAGGAGGGAAAGACATCCATCTATCCCTCCTTCCCTCTACCAACGGATCAGGGGTTCTGTACCCTTGTACTTCAACCCCATTCACAACCAATCGCGATAGACTCCGACAATTCACGTCTATGTCACGTCGACGCATTTTCCGAGGAAGCCGTTCCCGCTTCCGACCAGCCCAAGGGAGCTACCTTCCAGTGTCGACAACAGATGGAAATTCCCCAGGGAAGAGCATAGACGAATGCAATCCGAATGGAGAGCATCATCAAGAATCGCACAGCTCAGAGATTCTGATTCGGCCGACGAAGTTTGGCACGCGTGGGTAGCGTCCGAAGAAAAATGAGAGAGCCACCCAGAATGGCCCAGCCGCTGCGGGGCGCAGGGGGAGTTCGCCCGTGCACCTCGGCGCCCTCGGGTTCATAGTCGACGCGGGCTGTGGACATAACCTTATCGCAGAAAGGTTCATTCGAGCTGCAGGCGCAATGGGTATGATCAAACGATTGGAAGAATCGATCACCCTGAACGCTGCCGGCGGTTCCTCACGGGCCCTCGGTTCAGTTTGCGTTGCACGCCCCAACTTCAGAGGTGGACATTTTGAAGCGCCGGTCATGCCGGAGACGCCAGCGGCGATCTCGGTAAGAGAGCGGCGCATGGATCACGGCTTCAGTTTCGTCTGGCCAGGGGGTCAGCGACCCTGCTCACTTCTGCCGAATGGTCACAGGGTGGACCTGATCGTTGAGGGCAAGATACCACGCTTAACCTTTTCCGGCAGAGATGCGCTGGGTCAGTGGATGTGCGCGGTTGCCGCCAGACA
>CAUYUJ010020401.1:70000-72500 GCA_963575745.1 Prorocentrum cordatum
ACGTTAGCGCCACGCTCAAGAAGCAGCCTGCTCCAAGTCGGAACCCCATCAGGAAAGCACGGGGCAGCAGCAGGTGGCAGGCAAACCTCGGTGAAGGGAATCAACCGAAAGCAGCGCGACGTAAGGCGCAGCAAGGCAGAGCAAACCGACCAAAACCCAGCCAAGGAATGCAATGCCATGTAAAGCGTGCGACAGTTTCGCGTTGTGTCGACCGCCGGCGACCCCGCCGTCGGCGTTCCACGTTGAACTCCGCTGGTTGCCCAGAGTCGGTCAATGTTGAACGATCAAACGCTGCAGAAACGGCCGATCTTTCCAGGTTGAACGACCCCGCGGAGTCAGGAGCCAACGCCGGGGTTGACACGACAAGAGCCCGCGGCAACGCAGTGCGATTGCAACGGCTGGTATGGTGCGACAAGTCATGGAAGCACAATGTCATGCAGTTCAGGTCGAAGCAGCGCGACGCCGTAACCTGCGATTGCTCATCTGTTGTTGGGCATGGTTGAAGTTTCTGCCTACGTTTCGGCTTGTTGCCTTAATCACCCTTGGCTTGTCTTGAACTTTCATTCAGCAGCATAAGCCTCCTACTTGTAGGCGGGAATGGTTCATATTTTATTGTGCCCAACTGCGGCCATACATATGGTGGAGCCGAGCAACGACGACCATGATGGTGATGATGAGGAGGAGGTGGAGGAAGAGGGATGATGGAGGAGGAAGGAGGGAGGAGGAGGGAGGAGGAGGGGGAGGAGGAGGAGGAGGAAAGGAGGGAGGAGGAGGGAAGAGGAGGAGGAGGAGGAGGAGAGGGTGGAGGGAGAGGGAGGATGGGAGGGAAGAGGGAGGAGGGAGGAGGGAGGGAGGAGGGAGGGAGGCCCCCCTTCCCCCTCCTCCTTCGGCCAGGACCCCAGCAGGGACGTGCGGACCGTTGCCGTGCGGGCGCTGGCCAAGGCCGGGCCGTCCGAGAGAGCACCTGTGGCGTGAGAGGTGTCGGAGGAGGGCCTGGCGAGACAGCGGCGGCGTGAACTGGCAATTCTAGACGCTTCGCGTAACCCCTCCTCCTCCTCCTCCTCCTCCTCCTCCTCCTCCTCCTCATCCTCCTCCCCTCCTCGTCCTCCTCCTCCTCTTCCTCCTCCTCCTCCTCCTCCTCCTCCTCCTCCTCTTCCTCCGCGGCCTATGCGCCGTTGCAGCTAATTATCTCGCCCTGTGCCCCAGCCGAGACCGTCCCGCTCCCCGGAGCTGTCCTTGGAGCCGCCAGTCCAAAGGCTGCAGCTGCCAGGGAACCAGCCCAGGGAAGCGCGCCTGCGAATTGGCCAACCGAAGCTGGGGCGCAGCCAAAATGGCGCGCGGGATACACCAGGATGTGACCAGGGTGGCGGCGAGCCGGTATACTGACTGCCAGGAGTGCCCCAACTTGGCCCAACAGGTGCAAGAGGTGGCGCCACCAAAGTCGCACACCGAGGCCCCATTGAGAGGAGTGCGGTCCGCGAGCGTCCGGCCACAGAGGGCACCAGGGACGAACGGAAGCCCGGCGGACGATGGATGTAATCAACACCATACGCGTCTGAGCCAACGGACCAGGGAATGCCACGGCACTCTCAGGCTGAGACCGACGACAGGGGGCGGCCAAACCAGAAGGCGGCACACCACGGGGTCGGATCGAGGAGCGGGAGGATGCTGCGGGCGCCGCCGCCAGAACCGCGGAACGACTCAACACGGTTGGTCAGCGGACTGGATTGCACAAGCTGTACCACGTGCACCCGGGAACCCCGAGCCCAGGGAAGGACAGAGCCGCAAGAGTTGGTCAATTCGCTGCAGTTCAATTCACACCTGGTGGCTTGCTCTCAGGTTGTCGCACGCTTGCAGCCCCTGGCAGCCCTGGCAGCCCGCAGGCCCCCCCCGGCTTCTTGCTGTTCCAGCTCTGAGGTTTCGGCGGTAGGTCCTGCTCTGCTCTGCGCTGGTAATTAGGCTCTCGCGCGGCCCGCTCGGACTCTACTCGCCGTCGGCGCGCTCGCCTTCGGTTGCGAACGGAAAAAGTAACCCCACCAGCCCATCCGATCTATAAACGATGCCGAGAGGAATTGCCTCGATCAGGGAAGTGGGCAGCGCACAGAGGAAAGGTCCCCCAGTGGAGGCCTCGCAGAGCTTCTTCTGGGGCCTCTTAGGGGTCTCTTGGGAGCCTCTTGGAGGCCGCTTGGGCGCCTGTTGGGGCCTCCTGGGGCCTTTTGGGCGCTTCTTGGGGCCCTGTTGAAGCGCTCTTGGGAGCCGTGGGAGCGCTCTTGGTGCCCTCTTGGGCCATCTTGGAGCCATCTTGAGGCCTCGGATGGCCATCGGAAGCGAAAAGGCGAGAAAGCCAAAAACATTGATGGTTTTCAGGTTTTCGAAGGATGTTAGCTTCTTCGGGGCCTCCTGGGGGAGCTTTTTGGCCACTTGGAGCCGTCTTGGAGCGGTCTTGGGGCCTCTTGGGACATCGTGGGAGCCATCTTGAGGCATCTTGGGGTATCTTGAG
>CAUYUJ010020401.1:77500-95000 GCA_963575745.1 Prorocentrum cordatum
CGAACTTGACATGGCCCCTGGTCTTGCCCTTTTCCTGGCCCGCGCGCCTGCGCCAGGAGTGCCAGGCTGCGGTGAAGTAGTAGCCTCCCTCGGCCTTCAGCCTTCTCAGGTGGGCGGCCGCCGTCTCGTCTGGGCGTCTCGGCCAGCTGACGCGGCGCTCTTCCCAGGGGCGGTTGTGGTCAGGGCGGCGGCGCTCATCCTTGTTCTGTTCAGGGTTGCGGCGATCGTCGTATCGCTGCCAGGAGCCCCACCCTCCGCTCCTGTCGCGATCGCGGTCTCGGTCGCGGTCGCGCCCTCTAGCTCGGCCCCTGTCGCTGGTGTCTCTGGACGGGCGCCGAGCCGCGCTCTCGCATCGGTCCCAGAGACTCGGCTCACTCCCCCTGCCGCGCGCGCGACCGTACTCGAGCGGAGGACGGGGGTCGGGCGCGGCGCGCCCGGCATCTGTGGCCACGGTCCGGAGCGGCGCGCGCGGGGCGCGGGCGTCGGCGCCGGCCACCGCTGGCGCGCCCTGTCCCGTGGACCCGTCGGCTTGGCGGGCCCGGCGCTGCGTGTCGGTGCCACGTTCAGGGCTGCTGCGCCGAACCTCCTGGGGGCTCGCCCCGATGTGGACCTGCCGATGGGCTCCAGGGTCTGGGGAAGGTGGGACCGCGTGGACTACGCCTGCGGCCTCTGCCAGCCTCTGAGCTTGTTCCTCCTCCTGGTCTTTGGAGTTGTAGTCGGGGATCTCCTCCTTGGTGTGGTCGCGCGGCGGCGGCTCGTGTTCGGGGCCCCGTGCGACCGCCCGTGGAGCGCGGGATTGGTGCCTGGACTTGGGCCGAGCCCCATCCGCGGACGCCGCCGCGACGGCTCCGGGGTCGGCGCCGAGCCAGGAGCTGGCAGGGGCCGTTGGCGCCTGCAGTGTCGCCGCGCCGCCGCGTAGGACGTCGGCGCGTGGCATCTTGGTCCCAGCACCCCAGATTTCAAGCCACTCGTTGCCTATTTGGACGACCAGGAATCGTTGCCCGCCCTCCGCGCGGATCTGGACGTCGCGGATCGGGCCGAATACCGCTCCGTCCAGGGGCTGCGAGAACAGGGGCTCGGTGTTCTGCGCTGCTGCAAACCACCTGGATCGGGGGAGGGTGTCGTTCCGGATGACCGCGTAGTCGCCGCTCTCGATGTCTGGGTTGTCAGTCATGATCTGGCGGGTGGGGGTCTGGAGGGGTGTGTTCGGGACTCGTCCTTGCCGCTGGTCGCGGTCGCGTTGCGCGCGCTCCAGGCGGCAATCATAGATTGCGATGATAGCTGGCGGGGCCCCTGCGGACTTGGCAGCCGCGGGGCGCGTCCTGGGTGGGATCGAGGCCGGCTCGCTGTCACTCGGCGTGGGCGGTGGTGTTTCCGCCGCCGTCCGCGGGGCGGCTGCGGGGTCCTCGCGCCGTTCAGGGGCGCGCGTGGCGCAGAGAGGCTGCGCAGGCTGGGCCCTGGGCTGGCAGTAGGTGAGCAGCCCCTCGCCCGCGGCTCTGACGTCGGCGGTCGCGACGAATGCCTCCAGGACCGGTCGCGGGGGATGTGCTGCCCCCATCGCGCGCCAGGGTCGCCGCCGCCATTGGCTGCGTCCGTCGTCAGGAAGCTCACCAGGTGCACGAGGGCGGCGCGGTCGCAGTCGCATTGCTCCTGCGGGAGGAAGGTGTCAGGGGCGACGTCTCCATGGACCAAGCTCAGGGACTCGTTGCAGGCCTCTGCGCCCCATCCGCTTGGGTCCGAGCTCTGCGCCCGGGCGCGCCCCGTCTCGGAGGCCCTCTGCGAGGCCCAGTTGGTCCACTGTCGGTGGTGCTGACAAGCCAGGGTGATGTAGTGCTGTATAACTTCGCGACGCAGGCAGCCCGGGGCGACCGCGTCGCGCCCGGATGCAAGCCCCGCGATGGAGCGGGCCGTCAGCTCGGGGCCGCTTGGCGGGCCCACGGCCGGGAGCTCCAGGCTCTGGACGCGGGCCCTGGCGCCTTCAGGGTCGGCCACGGCCTGCTTCGCGACGGGCCCATGGAGCCGGCTGGGGACAGGGTGCAGATCAGGGACCACCGCGCCCCGTGCCAGGTACGGGCAGGCCTCCACCGCCTGCTGGCCCAGCTGCACGACGTAGGCGAGTAGCTGCTGTCGGTGCGCCAGGGGCGGGTAGCGCTGGGTGAGGGCGTGGTCGGTGCAGTGCTGCTCCCAGCTGTCCCTCATTCCGCCTTGGCCGACCAGCCGCGCCACCACGTGCCCCAGGAAGTACTGATCCGCGTCGAATGTCCAGTGTGGCCAGTCGCGCAGGGCGTTATCGGGGGTGGCACCTTGGGGCCAGATCGCGCGGAGGACCTTTCGCAGGTAGTTGTCGGAGAGGAGCTGCGGGCTGTATACTGTGGCGTGCTCGCCGTCGTCGTCCAGGGCGGTGTCGACCAGGTGTCTGTAGTGCTGGTCCACCTCAAAGCCCAGGGGCCGCAGGTACCATACGTGTGTGCGCAGGTCATCTGGCCCTAGGTCGTCCACGCAATTGGCGGACCGAGCGGGCGCGTTGGGCCGAGCCCATGCAGGTATCTGAGGAGCCCGCTGGCGGAGGGCTGTACGGGGGCTGTTGGATTGATCGGTGGGCGCCAGGCGCCGGTCCTTGCTGGGCCTTGGGCTGCATGCGGGGTCAGGGGTGCGGGCGTTGCGCCCGTCTGTCGGGGACGTCGTCCTGCTCGGGCCCGCTGCTGGTCGCAGGCTGCGGGGCTTGCTGTGCTGCCGCGCTGGTAGCTCTGTCTGTAGGTTTGGCCTCGCCGCTGCCTGCGCCTCCGGCGTCCTGGCCTCTCATCTGTGCCATGACCCGTTCGTGCGTCTCCCTGGCCGCCATCCTTCGCGTCCACCAGCGTCGCTGTCGCTCGTCTTTCGGCTGAGGTGGCGGTGCGCCGCGAAGGCGCTCCTGGCTGGCGCGCGCCTCCTGATCCCACGCGGCAGCTCGCCGTTGCACGTCCTGCTGGCTGGCGCGCAGTGCGGCCCCCGTAGGGGCGGCAGGGGTTCCAGGTAGCGCGGCGAGGGGCTTGGCTCCGTGGCCAGGGTATACCGCAGGGCCGTGCCTATCGAGCGCGCGTCGCACTGCAGACGGGGCCATGCCCCATTGGTGGATCAGGCAGTCCTCGCCGCACCAGCCTGCGTGCCAGCGCTCGGGCAGGAACATCTCCCCCATGGGCTGGACCGACGGAAGCCCGTGCACCAGGGCGAGGCCAGCGCGGAGGCCTTCAGGGTCAGCGGCGTGGCCGTGCATGGGCTGTCCAGGCTGCCGCCTGTGCCCTTCTGCGCCGGGCGGGCAGCCGTCGCGCCGCCAAATGCCGACGTTGCTCGTGTGGAACAGGGAGATGAGGCGGTCGTCAAAACTAGGGCGTTCTCACGACTAGGAAAACTGAAACACGACAAGAGAAAACTGAAACCTTAAGGTACAGCTTATTCACAACAAGCAACTTTCGCCACCCACTTTCGCCACCCACTTTCGCCGCGCACTTTCGCCGCCCACTTTCGCCGCCCACTCTCGCCGCCCACTTTCGCCGCCCACTTTCGCCGCCCACTTTCGCCGCCCACTTTCGCCGCCCACTTTCGCCGCCCACTTTCGAAACCCACTTTCGCCGCCCCCTTTCGCTATCCACTATCGCCGCTTTCGCCGCCCACTTTCGCCGCCCCCTTTCGCCGCCCACTTTCGCCGCCCACTTTCGCCGCCCACCTTCGCCGCCCACTTTCGCCACCCACTTTCGCCGCCCACTTTCGCCGCCCACTTTCGCGACCCACTTCCGCGGCCTACTTTCGCCGCCCACTTTCGCCGCCCACTTTCGCCGCCCGCTTTCGCCGCCCACTTTCGCCGCCCACTTTCGCCGCCCGCTTTCGCCCACTTTCGCAACCCACTTTCGCAGCCCACTTTCGCCGCGCACTCTCGCCGCCCAATTTCGCCGCCCACCTTCGCAACCCATTTTCGCCGCCCGCTTTCGCCGCCCACTTCCGCCGCCCACTTTCGCCGCGCACCTTCGCCGCCCACTTCGCCGCCCACTTTTTCTTTTCGCCGCCCACTTTCGCCCACTTTCGCCCACTTTCGCCGCCCACTTTCGCCGCTTTCAGCCGCCCACTTTCGCCGCCCACTTTCGCCGCCCACTTTCGCCGCCCACTTTCGCCGCCCACTTTCGCCGCCCACTTTCGCCGCCCACTTTCGCCGCCCACTTTCGGCGCCCACTTTCGCCGCCCACTTCGCCCACTTTCGCCGCCCACTTTCGGCGCCCACTTTCGCGCCCACTTTCGCGCCCACTTTCGGCGCCCACTTTCGGCGCCCACTTTCGGCGCCCACTTTCGGCGCCCACTTTCGCCGCCCACTTTCGCCGCCCACTTTCGCCGCCCACTTTCGCCGCCCACTTTCGCCGCCCACTTTCGCCGCCCACTTTCGCCGCCCACTTTCCGCCCACTTTCGCCCACTTTCGGCGCCCACTTTCGCCGCCCACTTTCGCCGCCCACTTTCGCCCACTTTCGCCCACTTTCGCCGCCCACTTTTTTCGCGCCACTTTCGCCGCCCACTTTCGCCGCACTTTCGCCCCACTTTTTCGCAACCCACCTTCGCAACCCTTTCGCCACTTTCGCCGCCCACTTTCGCGACCCACTTTCGCCGCCCACTTTCGCCGCCCACTTTCGCCGCCCACCTTCGCCGCCCACTTTGCCGCCCACTTCGCCGCCCACTTTCGCCGCCCCCTTCCGCCGCCCACTTTCGCCGCCCACTTTCGCCGCCCACTTTCGCCGCCCGCTTTGCGGGTGGCGAGCGAAAGTGCACGGCGAACGACAGTGGGTGGCGCACGAAAGTGGGCGGCGAAATGAAAGTGGGCGGCGAACGAGCGTGGGCGGCGAACGAAAGCGGGCGGCGAACGAAAGTGGGTGGCGAACGAAAGTGGGCGGCGAACGAAAGTGGGCGGCGAACGAAAGCGGGCGGCGAAAGAATGTGGGTGGCGAACGAAAGTGGGCGGCGAACGAAAATGGGTGGCGAGCGAGAGCGGGCGGCGAGCAAAAGTGGGCGGCGAACGACGGCGGGCGGCGAATGAAAGTGGGTGGAGGACGAAAGTGGGCGGCGAACGAAATTAACGAAAGTGGGCGGCGAACAAAAGTGGGCGGCGAACGAAAGGGGGCGGCGAACGAAAGTGGACGGCGAACGAAAGTGGGTGGCGAACAAAAGTGGGCGGCGAAAGCGGGCGGCGCAAGTGGGTGGCGCAAGTGGGCGGCGAGAGCGCGGGTGGCGAGAGTGGGCGGCGAATGTGGGCGGCGAACGTGGGCGGCGAAGGTGGTTGGCGAAGGTGGGTGGCGAAGGTGGGTGGCGAGAGTGAGTGGCGAAAGTGGGTGGCGAAAGTGGGTGGCGAAAGTGGGTGGCGAGAGTGGGCGGCGAACGTGGGCGGCGAAAGTGGGCGGCGAAGGTGGGCGGCGAAAGTGGGCGGCGGAAGTGGGCGGCGAAAGTGGGCGGCGAAAGTGGGCGGCGAGAGTGCGGGTGGCGAAAGTGGGCGGCGAATGTGGGGGGCGAAGGTGGGCGGCGAAAGTGGGCGGCGAAGGTGGGTGGCGAGAGTGAGCGGCGAAAGTGGGCGGCGAAAGTGGGTGGCGAGAGTGGGCGGCGAAGGTGGGCGGCGAAAGTGGGCGGCGAAAGTGGGCGGCGAAAGTGGGCGGCGAAGGTGGGCGGCGAAAGTGGGTGGCGAAAGTGGGTGGCGAAAATGGGTGGCGAACGTGGGTTTGCTTGTCGTAGATATGTCTCTTCCTTGTCATGAAGCTGCTTGTCGCGGAACCATCCCGGCCACGCGGTCGTCGTTCGCGTTGCTGGCTGGTAGCGCGCCACCCGCATTGAGCGGGTTCATTTCGCCATTCAGTGGGGCCAGGAGGTGCTCCAGGGGCGCGTCGCACGTGGGTGTCGGCGCTGGGCAGCGCCCAGGCAGGGCGCGCGTGGTGCGCACCGGCATGTCATCGGGGCGATCGTTGATCCAATCCTTGAATTCTACGTCCCCCGGGATGGGTCGGCGCTCCTGCATGGCCTTCGTGGTCCAGCAGCAAATGAGTAGCCAGGTGAGGCCCACCCCTTGGTAGAATTCCGTCTGCTTGTTCACCGTGATGACCAGGCGGGCCCGCTTGCTGACGCGCGCTCCTTTGTCGTGCTTGAACGGGCCACAGAGGCACCCCCGGCAGTAGAAGTCGGCCTTGCTCTGCTCCTTCACCCACCGAGCGTCGCGCTCGTCTATCCAGGGGGGCCGTGGCGCCACGCCAGGGCGGGGCCCGAGTGGGGCGGGCGCGTCCAAGTGCAGGTGCGCGAAGGAGTGCCCCCCGCCTATCCCGGCGACCTTGCCCGTCTGTCTTGCAGGGTCCGCGGCGAGGCCTATGTTGGATCCGAGCACGTCGACGTAGAGTTCGCGCGCCGCGCGCTCGTGGTCCGCCAGGGCCGACAAGTCGGCGGCAGGGACTGTAGCTTCGATGGCGGCGAGAGCGGCCTGGAGCGGGAACCTCGCGGTCTCGAGCTCCCTCCAGGTGGGGGGGGCATCCCGCCTGGATGGCGAGAGGGCGGCGGTGGGCGACTAGGACCAGGACCAAGCGGGACGCCGCAGAGATCAGGAGCTCCAGCGCCGAATGTAACTCCTTGAAGTGCTTGGCCTGAAGCCCGAAAAGTGCCCCCAGATGGCCCCGCGCAACCCTGTCGCGCGGCCGGCGTGGCTCGCACGAGCCCAGGGTAGCCTCGATCACGTCGCCGATGCCCTCGGCGCCCCCGCATGGGTAAAGGCAGGTAAGCGGTTCGCCTTGCAAGAGTAAGGACAGGGTGAGCAGGATTCTGGCCTGGATGGCCCTCAGGGTCGTGCCGGTGCTGTCCAGGAGGCGGCGCGCGCACGCGCACGCGCACGCGCGCCCGCACGCGCGCGCACGCGCACGCGCACGCGCACGCGCACACGCACACGCGCACGCGCACGCGCACGCGCACGCGCACGCGCACGCGCACGCGCACGCGCGCACGCGCACGCGCACGCGCGCACACGCGCGCACGCGCACGCGCACGCGCACGCGCACGCGCACGCGCACGCGCACGCGCACGCGCACGCGCGCGCACGCGCACGCGCACGCGCACGCGCACGCGCACGCGCGCGCACGCGCACACGCACACGCGCACGCACGCGCACACGCACACGCACGCGCACACACGCACACACACGCACGCACATGCACGCGCACTCGCACACGCGCACACGCGCACACGCGCACGCGCACGCGCCCACGCGCACGCGCACACGCGCACGCGCACGCGCACGCGCACTTTCGCGCACGCGCACGCGCACGCTCACGCGCACGCGCACGCGCACACGCACGCACACGCGCACGCACGCGCACACTCGCACGCACACGCACGCGCACACGCACACTCACGCGCACGCGCACGCGCACGCGCACGCGCGCGCGCGCCCGCGCACGCGCACGCGCACGCACGCTGCACGCGCACGCGCACGCACACGCACGCGCACGCGCACGCGCACGACGCGCACGCGAACGCACGCGCGCACGCGCACGCGCACGCGCACACGCACACGCACGCGCACACGCACGCGCACGCACACGCACACGCACACGCACACGCACACGCACACGCACACGTCACACGCACACGCACACGCACACGCACACGCACACGCACACGCACACGCACACGCACACGCACACGCACACGCACACGCACACGCACACGCACACGCACACGCACACGCACACGCACACGCACGCGCACACGCACACGCGCACACGCGCACACGCGCACGCGCACGCGCACGCGCACGCGCACGCGCACGCGCACGCGCACGCGCACGCGCACGCGCACGCGCACGCACACGCACGCACGCGCACGCACGCGCACACGCACACGCACACGCGCACGCACACGCGCACGCGCACACGCACACGCACACGCGCACGCACGCGCACGCGCGCGCGCACGCGCACGCGCACACGCGCACGCGCACGCGCACGCGCACGCGCACGCGCACGCGCACGCGCACGCGCACGCGCACGCGCGCGCGCACGCGCACGCCTGCGCACACGCGCACGCACGGGCACTCGCACACGCGCACACGCACGCACACGCACGCGCACGCGCACGCGCACGCGCTACGCGCCCGCGCACGCGCGCACGCGCGCGCACACGCACACGCGCAGGCACGCGCACGCGCACACGCACACGCGCAGGCACGCGCACGCGCGCACACGCGCGCGCGCGCGCACGCGCACGCGCGCGCGCGCACGCGGACGCGCCCGCACGCGCACACGCGCGCGCACACGCGCACGCTGGCGTCTTCCAGCAGCGCGCGCAGTGGTCTGCGGCCCGCGCCCCACGCCCGCAGTGGCGTCCGCGACGGGGGGCCGGACCCTCGCCCTCCCCCCGCCTGCTCCGCAGCCGCGGGGGCGGTCGGAGGGCCAGCAACCATTCTCGCAGGGCCCCCGCAGGGCATCGCCCCCTCCTCCTCCTCCTCCTCCTCATCATCATCATCATCCTCCTTCTCCTCCTCCTCCTCCCCCTCCTCCTCCTAGCCGTTCTGGCTCAAATAATTTTGAGCTTGCTGTCGCCGACGCTTCAAAACGGCTGGGTGGCAGCGGGCCTTTTTGGCGCGGTCGGTCAATGCGGCGCGCCTGCGATGGGCGGCGCTCGTGGTGGCGGCGGTGGCGACAACGGTCGCGGCCCTCGCTGGACACGCCGCCATTGCGGATGCAAAAAGAACGAATCATTCTACCAGAACTGCAAGCATTGCAAGAAGTGGTGGAACGCCCCTGTCGAGTCCGCCCCCGCCACCGACAGGAAGGCCCGCGGGGGCCCTGGAGCCCTTCGGCGCACCGCTGCTGGAGTCGCTGCTGGTCAAACGTCCACCGCGCCCGCTGCGCCATAAGTCGGAGCTCGAGCAGCTTGTGCAGTTGCGCGAGAGAACGGGGAACCAGGATATGCTGGCCCAGGCGCAGAAGGAGTTGGAGAGGCTCATGGCGTCGTCGGCGCCGCCGCAGGAGCGAGCAGACAACGCTCACACATATATTTCTAGACTGGAGAAGAAGCTGGATAAGGATCTCGAGGTCGTCCAGGCTCTGGAGCAGAAGCAGTCCAACCTGCGCGGCGAGCTGGAGATCACTTTGGCGGAGCTTGAGAAGTACGACCTGAAGTACAAGGCAGCCATCTCGGAGTTTGACCTCTCGGTCGCCGAGCCATATACCGACCCTCAGCCAGCTTTACCTTCCATCAGCCTCAATGACATCCTCGAGGGCCGCCTCACGGGTCTGCAGGTTGATGATAGAGGGTTGTTCGGCCTGGAGGCAGTTGGAGTGGATGTATCTCAGCAAGATCTTGAGGAGGCGACCCGTCGGAAGGAGCAGATGGCTGATCATATCAAGAATTGCTGCACGAAGCTTTTCGGAGAAATCAAGCAACGGGCCGAGGGGCGCAAGGCAGCCCACAAAGCCCAGCAGGACCGCTTGTTCGGCAGGGAGCGCAAGACGGACGACACGGCTGCTGCTGCGGGCCTTGGAGCTGCTGGGGCCCCTGAACCTGCACCTGCTGAGTCTGAGGCCGCCGCAGCTAGCGCTGATGGTGGGGCCCCAGCTGCAGCTGCTGCCGGCAAGCCTTCGGCGGCTGGCCAGCCGCCGCCGCCTGCAGATAAGTCCGCGGCTGACGTTCACGCCGCCGCGCGAGAGTCAGTCCAGAGAGGCGCAGTCGGCACCGTTTTGCCCAAGACGCCCTCGGGGCCACCGCCCAAGGCCAAGTCGCCTGGGCAACAGCGCTGTGACGGACCCCTCTTGCCCCATGATCCACTCCTCCTGCCCAGTTTTGGATGCGCCAGCCCTGCCTGGACACCATAGGTCGCAAGTTGAATCTCCCTGGGGCCAGTTGGGCATGGAGTTCGTCACCGCCAATTGCACCTCCTGGGGTTCCATCAAGAAGTTTTTAGCCCTGGCGACGGCGCGCGTCTTGCTATGTCATGAGCACAAGCTCGTCAGCTACGAAGACCGCCGCAAGGCCGAGGGTTGGTGCTGTCGGAATGATTGGAAAGCTCACTTTGGGCAAGGTTTCCTGGGGCTTGGAGGAGGCCCGTCATCGGGTGTCGTGGTTCTGGTTCGTTCCTTCCTGGGTTCGCACTACCCCGATGTTGGGCCCTGCGTGAAAAGTCATTGGTCGACGGGGGTCCTGGTCCACCTTCCTGGCCAGGCCAGCTTTTGTGCTGTTAGTGTCTACCTCCAGGATTGTGTCGGTTTGAATGATACCAACAGGGATATATTGGCGAGCGTGGCGGCTAGGGCTAAGAGCCTGACCGTCCCATGCGTCATGGGTGGTGATTTCAACATGGAGCCGCCGATGTTGTGCTCCTTCTGCCCCTGTCAGGCTGGGCGCGGAGGTTTGCTATCCTGCAGGTGTTATGGGCACCTGTCGGTCTACGTCGGGAGTCAACATGCATGATTCTATGTTGGTTGAGGTGCGAGTGGCGCAAGCGATCGAGAGCGTGAAGATAATCAGCGATTCGGATTTGGCTACCCATGATCCCGTCGCCGTTAATTTTTCCCCCCAGTTCGCTTCCCTCCGTGCCCCCACCTTCAGGACCCCCCCCCCCCCCCCTTCCTAAGACTCGCCCCCCTGGGCCTCTTCCTAAGCCCCCCCCCCCCCCCCGGTGGAGGCTTTTGTTCAAGATGGCCTCCCGATCCTAGCTGTGGCCGAGAATGGCGTTTCTGACCAAACCCAGTTCAATCTCGATGTGTTGCACCGTGAATGGGGTGCGGCCGCAGAACAGGGGCTCGAGTCTGTGTTTCAGGTTACCCTGCCCTTCCGTGGCAGCAGGGGGCGCCAGCCGCAGCTGCGCTGGGTCGATGTCGTCGACGCGTCTCAGAGGTCGGTGCCTGGTACTTCCAGCGCGTCTTTAGAGGCCTCGCGATTGAGATGGCTGTGCAGCAGATATCGTTTGTGGCTCCAGTTTCACGGTCTGGGAGCGCAGACCTCCGACCATCAGTTGCCGCCCTCCTCCTACCCTCGCTTTGCCCGTGGCTGTTTCGTAAAAAAATGGTTTCAGAAAAGGGGGGGGGGGAGGGGGGCACGAGCTCCCACATTGGCGCGGCCTCCCCCTCCCCGCGGAGCTCAGACAGCAGCACTTGAGGGAGACGGCTGAAGAGCTGCTGCCCCCCCCCCTCTCGGTTTGGCCAGTGGGTTGGAGATGCCCTCACCCACCTCCAGGCCGTGCATACTATCGTCGCCTATGGTCCTTCCGATCGTTGTGAGATCCACAGGGGGGGGGGCATGATGATGCTCGATGCGGTCTCCCAGGCTCTGGCCTTGGCCGAGAGCAAGGCCAGGCAGGCCGATCATAAGAGCTGGTTGGGATGGATCCGTCACAACATCGAGAATGGTGCTCGCCGCGCCCACGGAGTCATTCGGGGGGCCTCGGGTTGGACGCCCACGACCACCCTGAGCGCCAGAGGTGAGGTTGTGTCGGGCCCTGGGGCCCTCTTGTCCTCCGAGCTCGAGAAATTCTCGCGGTTCTGGCACGCGGAGTCCCAGCCTAAGGCTCCCCATGTCGGCGCTGTGTTTGAATCGTTGGACCCTCTCCCCGAGCTTTCGGTGGAGGGCATCTGCCGCGTTTCTCGCTCTTTCCCTAAGCACGCGGCGTCGTCGGTTGATGGGTTCCACGTTTCTCAGTTTCAGCATCTTTCGGATCAAGCCCTGGGGACCTTGGCGATCACGGTAGCGATCTGGGAACGGTCTGGCCTTTTACCTGGCCAGATGAAGGCCGTGCTGCTTATCATGCTTGCCAGGCCTGACGGAGGGCATCGCCCGATTGGCTTGTTCGTCGCGGTTTATCGGCTCTGGGGCCGTGCCCGTCGTGTTTACGCCCGCCAGTGGGAGGCCGAAAATTCGCGTGAGTTTTTCTGCGCTGGCGCTTTTGCTTCTAGTGTCGACACTGTCAGGAGGCAAGGGGTCAGGGGCGAGGTCGCGGCCGCGCCCCAGGATTGCTCGTCGTCGGTGCTCTGGGATCTTCTCAAGTCTTACGAATGCGTCGACCTCGGCCTGCTTCTCGCTCGCTGCCGCCAGCTCAACTTTCCCATGCAGATCGCTCGCGTCTGCTACGCGGCTTACCGTGCATGCTAGCGGCCTTAGACGGCTTCTGTTTGCCCAGATCGGTCTCGTTGCGAGTTTATATTGATGACTATACCCTTTCTTGTGCGGGCCGCCTCGGAGTGGTTATCAGGATCCTCTCGATGGGGGCGGTCAAGCTTCATATTGTCATCGGGTCCGATCTGGGATGCGCAATCTCTGTTAGCAAGGCGGCTGTCGTCGCCGCTGAGCCTTCTGCTGCTAAGGATATCCGCCGTGGCCTTGGTGCTGTCGGTGGCTTTCCGCGCGCTGATGCCGTCAACCTCGGCATCGATGATGCTGCGGGGGAACCGAGGAGGACGGCGAGACGAGAAGGAAAGGTTCCGGTTCGGAAGCAGGTTTTCAAGAGGAAGGTTCATGGACTTGGCGCGCATTGTTCATCCTTGGGGCGACACGCCAAGCGCAATTTCACCAGTGGCCCCCTGGCTAGTCGAACCTACGGCTGTGAGGTGCACGGCACCTCAGACCACGAGCTGGCTGGCCTGCGCAGGTCGCTCGGTCGGTTCTTGAGCCCTACTGCTGGAGGGCGTTCGCTTACCGCAGCTTTGCTGTTCGCCGCCGACCCCGCGCGGTGCTGCGCGGTGGCCCCGATTGTGCGCTGGTCCAAAGGCGTTTGGGCTAGCCTCACTGGCGCTTCCGGGTTTGGCCGTAGCCTGGCCTAGCTGAGGAGGTCCTGGGAGTCTGTTTTCTCGGGGCCCACCCCCACCTGGAAGAAGGTGGGTGGCCCCATCGGGGCCATGAGGTTGTCGGTGGAGCGTCTTGGGTGGCATTTGCATTCTTTTACAACCTTTGTGGACGACGTGGGGGTTGAGGTTCAGTTGACCTTTGTCTCTCCTGCCCTCCTGAAGCGACTCCTCCGTTATGCTGTTATGCGTTGTCACGAACGAGCTTACGGGGACAGCCTGGGTCTCAGCAGGAGGGCGTGCTTGGACGTGCCCTTGGCGGCTATGGCGCCCAGCAAGTTTACTCCGTTGGAAAAGGGCTGTATCCGTGGGCTTGTTTGTCAGGCCCCGGACCAAGTGTCGCGCGGTGGAGCGCGGGTATATCCTCCCCGGCGTGCTCTGCCCTGTGTGCGACCTGGAACAGGGTGCCATGTTCCATCGTCTTTGGAAGTGTCAGCATTCGCAGTGTCGTGAGCTTCGCCAAGAGCTACTTGGCGGTGATTTTCACCTCCACCCTCGTCTTGGGATAACCTCAGCGCGCACGACAGAGCGCTGTACACGCACGGTAGCATGTCTCAACCTGGAGATGTCTCCCCTGCCCCTACCCAGGCTGAGCCCACCTTTCATCATGCTTGTGGCCCAGCGCGTGATGATTAGCATGTTACTGGTAACATATTCATGGATGGTTCTTGCATTCGGTCCGTCATACGTGAGCTGTCGCGCACAGGGTGGTCATATGTATATGTATCCGATTCTGGGCAGGAGCTGGGTCATGTCTATGCTCCCCTCGCTCTTCCTATCCCTCACACAGCGCAGGCAGGTGAGTTTGCAGCATGTACTGTAGCCTGCCAGAATGCCATAGAACCCTCGGTCGGCTTTAGTGATTGCCAGAATGTTGTGCAGCTGTGGTCCCTGCCCCCGTCTGAGCACCTCGCATTTAATCGTGTGCGCGCTGGCGTGTTTATTTGGATTGCGGGCTCGCAGGTGGGTCCGATTCGTAAGGTCAAGAGTCACATGTCCTCCGATGATGTTGCTGTCGACGATGATTTAACCTTTTGCAAGGCGGGTGACGACCTCGCCGATCAATATGCCAAGTTTGGGTCGTTGGCTCATCAGAAGCCGAGCCCTGGGCAGTCTGAGTGGCTCGATCGAGCCCTCGCCATTTCCCGCAAAGTCCGCGTGCTTGCCGCCGGGTTGCTCTAGTTGTGGCCCGCTTGCGATCTCTCGCAGGCCACGCGATCGCAGCAGGAGCCCGTGATCCCAGCGCCCAAGGCCCGCCATTCCTGGGTGTGGAGAGACACGCACTGGCAGTGCAAGCAATGCTTGAGGGTATCCAGGTCTTGCTGGCCCCCTAACAGCGTCTGTTCTGCTACTCGCAAGTTCTATGATACCAAGCTCATCGAGCTCGGCCATAAATGTAGTGTTATGTCCTGCTCTGATGGCAGTACTGTTTGTATTTGCTTGAAGTACAAGGCTTTCTCGACGGGTGGTTACGTGCGCTATTTGAACCAACTGTGTAATGACAAACCGCAGTGCCCCCGCTCGCCTAAGTATTATTGGGGCCGAATCCTGTCTGGCAGGCACCCGAAGAGCGACGAACGTTGGCTGGACGTGGATGCCCTCCGTGTGTTTCGGTTGTTTGATTGATATGGCGCCCGTCGGGCGAGTCTCCTGGCCCTGGCCACGGGGGCAAGGCCCTGACGGTTGGCCCGCATCTCGGTGCGGGCAGCACTGTGTGTTTGACCTGTCTTAGTGGTGTTTTCGTTTGTTCGCTTCACGGCCGCCTGGCTGGTTGCCGGGGGGGCGCGTTAAATCGCTCCTGCCACACGGCTGTGGGACGTCGTCTCCCCTACAGCGACCGTTGCTCCGGGGTTTTGCTTGTTTCGGTGCGCGCTGGGCACGGGGGCGATTGCTCCGACTGTGGCCTTGCCGTGCTGTGACCTCAACCACCTTGGCTCGAGGGGGGGGCTCACGTGGTGGATTCGATCTGGGGTTTTGCTGTGTCTCGCTCGGCGGTGCTGGTTACGCTGTCAGCCTTGGAATTCGGGCCTTGGAATTCCGTCGAGCGTGCGCCGCTTTCATTGCCTCGTGTTGTCCCCGCCCTTGGTGCGCGGCCGTGGGGTGGCATCTCCCCGCGGTGACCGTTGCTCATGGGTCGACCTAGTATTTCCGTTGCGCGCTGGGCACTGGGGGGGGGTCCTCCCTGACTGTGGCCTTGTCGTGCTGAGATGTCGACCCAACCTTTCGTGAGTTGGCTCACGAGGCGGGTTCGATCTGGGGCTTTGCTGTGCCCTAGTAGGCGGTGCTGGTTACGCAGCCAGCCATTGAATTCGGGCCTTGGAATTCCGTCGAACGGGCGTCGCTGGCCGTCCTTTTTCGCTGCCTCGCGTTGCCCTCGTCCCCCCCTGTCGCGCGGCCGTGAGGTGAGAGGTCCCTTGCGGTGACCGTCGCGCCGCATCCAGTACCATTGTGGTTGGGCTGGGCGCGGGGGAGTCCCTCTTCCTCCCCGACCGTCGCCATCCGTGCCGTTTGTAATTGGCCTTCGGCTTGGCGTGAGATGGACTCACGCGGTAGGTTCGATCTGGGGTTTTGCTGCACTTCGCCCGTCGATGCTGGTAACGCTGCCAGCCCTGGAACTCGGGCCTTGGAGTTTCGGCGTGCAGGTGCTGCTGGCCGTCCTTTTCACTGCCTCGTGCTGTCATCGCCCTCCTGTTGCACGGCCGCGGGGATGTCGTTCCCCTGCGGTGACAGTTGCTCAAGTGGCCGCCCTTTTGTGTCATGTCTGGGCTCGGTTGGACCTTTCCCGACCGCGGCCTCGACGTGAAGACCAGGGGCAGCGGTGTGTATAGCCGCCGCTGCCCACTGTCTCCTCGTCTGCCTGCGTTGCAAGGCCATCAGCGGGCAGAATATGATCCGCCGAGGGCTCCATCTCAAGAATGGTAGCGCCTCGGCGCGGGCAGCGCCGCATGTATGACCAGTCCTGTGTGGTGTTCGCTCGGCAGTGCAGCGGCAATCCTCCTCCTCCTCCTCCTCCTCCTCCTCCTCCTCCTCCTCCTCCTCACTGCTCCACGCTCCTCCTCCTCCTCCTCCCCGTCGAGACAGCCGATGGCGGTGACGGCGGCGACGATAGCGATGACGATGCCGACGATGGCGGCGGTCGCGGCAGTTCCTCGGTCGACATGGTCGGGACGATGGTGGAGGTAGGGGTCATCGGTGGCGATAGAGAGAGAGAGAGAGAGAAAGAGAGAGAGACAGAGAGAGAGAGCACATTGGGAGTGAAGAGGGCGAGGAGGAGGAGGAGGAGGAGGAAGAGGAGGAGGAGGAGGAGGAGGAGGAGGGGGAGGGCGATGATGACGACGAGGATGAATGTGTTGCTGGTGTTGCTGGTGGAGACGGTGAAGCCAGTGGCAAGGTCATGCAGATGTTCATGATGATGATGAGCCAGATCAGGAAGGTGCATAACAGGATCAGGAGTGCCTTTGGCGATGTACAAAAAGATGAGGTTGCATAAGAGGAGCATGGTGAGCAGAACAGGAAGGGATCCGAAGGATAAATGGAGCAATAAAGGAAAACGGATGCAAATAAGAAGTTGAAGGATGAGGAGCAGTAGTGTATTGGGGCAGTGTTGATGAGGAGTGGAAGGAGGGGGAGTGGATGGAGGAAGGGGGCGGAGGAGCAGGGGGGAGGAGGCTGAGGAGGCGAAGGAGGAAAAGTGAGGCGAAGGAGGAAAGGGGACGAGTAGGAGGAGGAGGCAGAAGAGAAAAGGAAGAGGAACACGAGGAGGAGGGGGAGGCGGAGGCTGAGGAGGAGGAGGAGGAGGAGGAGTAGGAGGAGGAACAGGATGAAGACTTGGATGAGATGGAGTCGGTGGAGGCTGGTGACGGAGCGGCGGCGGAGGGTGAGGACGGGGCGGCGTAAAAGGCGAAGTTGGGGGGGAGGGTGGCGGAGGAAGGGGATGGGTGAGGAGGAGGGTTTCCTTCCCTCCCTCTCCCCGGGCGATAACGAAGGTAGCCGAGAAGGGCGACGGGGTCGCCATCTCCAACGTGGTCCAGTGCCTCGAGAACGAGAAGGAGCTCGCCCGCCTCCGCCGCTCCTTCTCCTCCCGCCCCGCCTGCGAACCCTCCTCATGCCGAAGCCTCGGTTGCTCCTGCTGCTGCTGCTCCTCCTCCTCCTCCTCCTGCTCCTCCTTCTCCTCCTCCTCCTCCTCCTGGCCGAGCAGACCCCGCGGACTTTTCCAACAAGAGCTGGAGCGCCGCTGCCGCTGCTCGCCACGCTGCGAGGCTCCCCCCGTGCCTCGTCGGCGGCGCGGGGCCGCGGCGGCGCCACCGGTCGAGCGTGGCCGCACGCGAGTGCAGCAGCGGAGTGGCCTCATCTCCACGCTGCCCTCGGCAACGCGTGCAAGCCGGCAGCCTCGGAGCCCCAGCGCTTGGGGGGCGCCTAATGGCCTCCTCCTCCTCCTCCTCCTCCTTCTCCTCCTCCTCCTCCTCCTCCCTCCTCCTCCTCCTCCTCCTCCCCCTCCTCCTCCTCTCCTCTCCTCCTCCTCTTCCTCCTCCTCCTATTCCTCCTCCTCACTCCTCCTCCTCCTCCTCCTCCTCCTCCTCCTCCTCCTCCTCCTCCTCCTCCTCCTCTTCGGGGGGCGATGAATAGGGGGGCAGCGAGGGCTGCCGAAAAGGGGCCCCCTGAGGCCCCTCAAGGGGCCCCC
>CAUYUJ010020401.1:97500-112774 GCA_963575745.1 Prorocentrum cordatum
GGGAGAGCGGGAGAGAGCATAGCATCATCTAGACCGCGTGCATGTCAGCTCTGGCATCCAGCATGTTCTGTAGCCGTTACGGCTTAGACTGGCCGAGGAGCTCGGCCGAACTGTCGACAGACCGAGAGAGAGAGCGCGAGGAGTCCAATAGTGTGGCAGCGATGGCGATGGTGACGATCTTCGTCCAGCGTGCTGCCCGACCGTTCGGCCACTCAGGAGAGGAGGAGAAGAGCACCAGTTGTCATTCGACTCTGGTAGCGGAGCCGGTGGGCTCTGCAGGGTCGGCTGCATTGCCGGCCGGCACTGTGCATGACGGCAGTGGGGACGAGTCGAGCTCAAGGCGTTGCACCTGCTGCGCGACTTCCGCTCCATGTGCAAGGACGGGGTGCTCATCTTCGGTGAGGTGCTCGGTGAGTTCAGCTGCCAGCAAGATCGGGCTGATGTTCGGTTTCCTCGGCTTCCTGATCAATGAAGTTGGCGCTGCGGAGCCCGCGGGCCTCAGTCCCATGACCCCGCTGCGCGGCCAGCGCATCGGCGAGTCGCGGCTGCCGGCGCCCTGGGGCCAGCAGCCCGACCAGGGCGTGCAGGGCCTGCCCGCGGCGGAGCTGGCCCAGCAGAGCACGTCCAAGGTGCCGCCGTTCTGGGCGCCGTACCTCGAGCAGCGTGGCTATCCGTTCAAGTTGTGGGTTCAGGACGTGATGTTGCGGTGCGCGGCGATGGAGCTGCAGCCGCAGCAGCGCGGCCCTGCGATCGTGCAGCGGCTCGGCGGCACGGCCCGGGACCTCTGCCGCGAGGTGCCGGTCGAAGCCATCGCGATGGGCCGGTTCGACCCGTTGGGCAACCAGATCGAGGACGGGGTGCAGATGCTGATCGCGGGACTAATTACGACGGCGCTTCGGTCCGCTGGACGTCCAGACGTCCATCAGCACTATCGTCGAGCTGCTCACCTTCCGCAGGCAGGAGCGGGAGAGCGTCGACGACGCGATCACGCGCTTCGAGGCGCTGCGCGCGCGTGTGGCGCAGCTTGACGACCCGTTCGTGCTGCCGACGCCGGTGCTTGCCCTGCTCTTCTTGGAGGCCCTGCACGTGCCCAAGGCGGTGTATCCCGTGGTGCTGCAGGGCAACAACGGCCAGCTGCCCACGACGATCGACCAGCTGAACGCCGTGATTGGAATGGTGCGGCAGCAGGGCCACTTCGCAGAGCACACACAGGCAAGGCAACAAAACCTGGTACGAGGACGAGCCCGGCGACGAGGACTCGATGACCGACGACGACGACCTGGACGTCTCCGAGTTCACCCAGGAAGAGCTCCAGGAGTACTACGGCGACGCCGAGGGCTGGGACTACGACACCCTGCTGCATGAGTATCTGTTCGCAAAGCGTAGGTTCCGCCACTTCGTCCAGCGTAACAGCCGCCGCGCACGCTTTCCTCGCAGCAACTGGCCCCTGCGCATGAGCAGCGGCAGGGGCGACAACACGAAGGGCGGCAGCGGCTTTGGACGAGGGCGGGGTCACGGCAAGGGCTATCACTTCGGAGGGTCGGTGGTGACTCTTGGATCGCTGGTGGGCGGCAAGGGCAAGAGGAAGAATGGAGGTAACCATTTCATGTCAGGTACGCCCGGCGCCACCAATCCCCGAGGAAGTGACGGCCGCACCATGCAGTGCCACGAGTGCGGCTCGGAGACCCACCTCGTGGCTGCCTGCCCCAAGCGCAAGAACAAGAGCAAGGGCAAGCACATCATGTCTTGCAACGCCGGCAGCTCAGGGATGGGGCCGCAGCAGTCTGGCGCTGCCGCCTCTGAACCAGTGCTGTCCGCGTACGCGCCCGCGCCAGCGCAGCCGCGGACTGGAGCCCTGTCTGGAGTACTGCATTGGTTCACCGAGGACGTCCGGGCGCCCGGCCTGCAGATCGACGACCTTGACGAGGTCAGCGTCCGCGGGGCCTTGGACTGGGAGGCCCTCGACATGCGCGATAACATCGCCGAGCACGACATGTTGTCGGAGATCCAGGCCAGCGCGGAGGACCTGACCGTGGAGGAGCAGCCTCCAGCTAGCCAGAGCCTGATCCCAGGTGGGGTGGCTCCTAGAGCCATCCCGGCGTCTGGGCGACCAACGTCTGCGACGGCCGCGAGCACTCGCCCAGAATGGTTCCCATGGTGGCGAGTGGAGCAGCCCGAGGACGCCAGCGGGGAGAACTACCTGGTGCGCACCCGCATGAAGAACCGGAGCGGCGAGGCCCTGCTGGTGGATCCCTGGAGCCCAGGCAATCTTACTGGCGACGAGTCGGGCAACAGGATGGCCCAGAGACAGCGGCGAGCAGGACTCCCACCGCCAGTTCGCACGCCCCTCGATAAGGTTCTTGAGGTTGGCGGCGTGGGCTCGGGATCTCAGCAGGCAACGCACTCCCATCGCTATCAATTGGCACTACAGGGGGGGCAAGACGCGACCTACGAGGCGCCGGTGCTCCCGAACAGCAGCGTGCCGGCGCTGCTTGGGCGGAAGGCGCTGCGGGGCCAGCGCACACTGCCCGATTGCTTCAACAGTCGGATGTGCTGTATAGGTCCGGGCGGCTACTCCTTGCAGCTGAGTCCAGAATCGGCGCAATACCACCTGGAAGAGAGCCACGCCGGCCACCTCGTGCTGCCCTGCGACCTCTATGACGAATCGACGGCATCGAGGAGCGCGGGATCTACGAGGACGATAGCACTGACGACTTCGATTACGTCCGATTCGACAGTCTTGCCAGCAGCTACCTCACCTACTCCTGCATCTACCAGTACAGTGAGCAAGAAGGTTACCACTCCGACACCACCAGGCAGCGGCGACGCAGCAAGCAGCGTCAGCGGGCAGCCCGACGCGGGCAGCCTGCACCGCTGATCGAAGACACCCCATCTCGGTGCTCGGGACGGCGGGGGGGCCTGGGAAGAACGGGGGAGACCGCCATCGGCATGGGTATCTGGCGACTTGCAGAACCTGTGCCAAAACGCGCTGCACGGATGCGGATATGTGGTGGATCGCGACTGTGACGTTCACCGATTCCTCGGGCAGGAGGACAGGTGGGCGGAGTCCCTGCGCCACCACCAGCCGGAGCTCGTTTGGATCAGTCTGGCTCAGCCGGGCACTGCGCGAGGCGCCCGCAACGACAAGCGCGCCGAGCGCTTTGAGTGCAGGATCGCGCGAGCTCAGCTGGATGGGCACCGCTACTGCGTCGTCGAGGCGGACGAGGGCAGCGCGGTGTGGGACATGCCCGACATTCTTGAGCTGCTTGACGACAGACGGTGGTACACAGGACGACTACGATGGTGCAATCTTGGTGTGCGCGACGCTCGGGGATTACCAGCAGCGCAGACCACTCGCATCATCGGCAGCGGTTACTTTGACGACTACGATGCGAAGTGCCGCTGCGGTTGGCAAGCAGGTCGACATGTGACGCGGAAGACAGCTGCAGATCGGCCAGACTTCAAGGCCAGAGGGGCATCTGCCTTGGTCAAGCGGATGGCGGCCGCTGGGCGCTTCGACGGCGGCGCAAGATCCGACCCAGTCGACGGATCGTCGTCATCTGCAACGGCCACATCGCGCCGCGAGGCCAGGGGTGATTCCCGACCCGGGTCGTTAAGAGCAGATCCGACGACTGCCGGGCCTCCAGGATCGCGGACGGCGGCCCTGGAAGGAGCCGACGAGGAGCAGTCACGATGCGAGCAACGTCGTCCAGGCCGAGTTTCGTTTGCCGACGATGTCGACGACGCCGGCTGCAAGGTGGGCGCTATGACCGCAAGCTTTCCCACCGAGCAGAGGACGCGCGACAAGGCGCGCAAGGCAGCAGACCCGGAGCGCAAGGTGAAGAAGAGGCCGCAGACGGTGGAGCAGGTCTTCGACGATTGCGGCTCCGACTTCACGAAGCTCTACGTGACGAACGAGTGCGAGCTGGATGAGGTCTGCTACGGCGTCGAGCTCAGGGAAGACCAGCGCGTCGATGAGCAGCCGTGCGTCATGATGTCCGAGGCCTTTGGCATGACAGGCTCGGAGGCGCACCTGAGCCAGAGAGACGAGCAGCATAACTTCTTCAGTTCAACCAGCGACGTGGTAAAGTACATGGATCACTACTACGGCCACCTGCAGTACGACGACGTCGCGGAGTTATGCGGTGGCGCATCTGGGACGACACGGCTACTCGCGCGGCGAGGATATCGAGGTGGCCCCAACATCGACCTCATTTGCGACTGCGACCAGATGCCGCACGAGGGTCAGAGTCAGTTTTGGGGTATTTGCGCAAGTGTAAGCCTCTTGCCCTGCTTATCAGCACGCCCTGCACGGGCTTGAAGGGCTTTTCGGCGCTCAACAGGGTCATCCACTACAGCGGCTGGCTTCGCAGTCGCAGGACATCCGCGGGGCTGGCCCGCATCGCCGCGGTAGCGGCGCGCACGCAGATGGACGCCGGCCGCCACTTTGTCTCGGAGCAGCCACTGGGCAGTGACTTCTACAAGCTCGACGATTGGCGATGCATCGCCAACAACTATGCGGTGGTGTGGTGCCAAGTCGACCAGTGCATGGCCGGCAAGATCGGGATGCGAACGGGACTCCCGATCAAGAAGTCCTCCGTGTTCTGGGCTTCTGACGAGCACCTGATTGCCGGGCTCAGGAAGTTTCGGTGCGACGGCCAGCACGAGCATGCTTTGCTGGCCCATGGCGGCCGAGGATCCCACCCGGAGCGGGACAAGTGGCGCCTGGAGAATCCCAAGGATCACGCGGAGTGGAGAATCGACCATGAGCATCCCCCACGTGGTGGAGCGCGTGAGGCACCGGGGACATCACCTCGTCGTGTTCGAGTGCCACCCCTCGGCTGCGGTGCAATCTGGCCGCGCCGGCTCCTCTGGTTCATCGGCGCCAGCAGCTGCAGCCGCAGCATCATCAGCAGCAGCTTCAGCCGCAGCATCATCAGGGGCAGCAGCAGCTGCAGCACCAGCAGCAGCAGACGCCGCGGCACCAGCAGCAGCATCGGCAGCATCAGCCGCAGCAGCGCCCGCTGCTGTGCCGCAATGTCCTGGGTGTCGGCATCATCGGCCGGCGGACCACACATCCCATAATCGAGGAGAAACATGCAGGCATAGACTGGGGAAGACGCGCGACCTGAAATGCCCGGCGTGCCGGAGTGGGCGCGCGGCCTCAGACACACGACATACCCGGATACCTTGAGAGTGCCGAGCAGACGGTGTTCTTCAAAGAGCAGTTGGACCTCGAGAGCTGCGGCTGCGGCAACCGCCAGCCTCCGAGGAGCCGACGGTGAATCGGGCACCGAGCGCCGCTCGAGCCGACGCGCCAGATGCCGAACCAGAACCGCCACCGCCTCCACCTGCTCAGGCAGAACGTCGACCTCGAGGGGATCGAGCGGATGGTCCGCGACCTCGATCTCGACTGGCAGCAGCGCTGGATGGAGCAGAGCCGGCCGAGGCATCAGGCGGCGCCTCAGGATCGGCTGACGCCGTCGGCGATGCACCTGTCGAGGGGCAGCCTGTGGCAGCCCCAGCCGGACGAGCTCAAGGTGTGGATGTGAGGGCGCAGGCTCGAGCCAGTGACGAGCCAGGCTGGGCCGCGTTCGACCTGGGGCACGCATTGCGGCTGCTTCACAGCCCACATCAGGATGCCGTTCGGCGCCAGCTTCGCCGACTTCATGTTCGATTCTGGCACGCTCCAGCAGCTCGCCTCAGAGAGCTACTGACCAGGGCCGGAGCTCCTGCGCCCACGCTGGCTTGGTGAAGGAGATCTGTGATACGTGTTGGGTGTGCAGGCTATGGGCGAGACCAGGGCCGAAGAGCATGACGGTCTCGCGGCTCGCGACGGGCTTCAATGAGATGGTCAGTGGGGTATCCTCTACATCGGCGAACACATGGTGGCCCATATGATTGATGGAGCGACTCGCTTGACAGCATTGCACATCCTGGACCGCAAGACGGCAATCATGATCATCGCAGGCATCACCGGCGGCTGGATACGACCTCATGGCCCAATGAAGCTGCTGATTGCCGACGTCGAGGGCGGCCTCCATGGCGAGGAGGCGTCTCAGTGGCTAGATCGCTGGGGCATCGAGATGAAGGCCAAGGAGGAGGGCTCGCACGCGCAGCTGGTGGAACGCCATCACGACCTGGCGCGCAAGATCACCCACCGCGTGCGAGGCCAGCTTGCGGAAGAGGGCATTGTGATGCCGTTGGAGATCGTGGTCGCGGAGTGTGCCCTCATGAAGAACCTCCTCATCACCGTGGCAGGCTTCAGTCCCTACCAGGCGGTGTACGGCCGGCTTCCGCCACTGCTCTCGGAGTTCGAACCGGTGAGCGATTGTCAGATTGACGATCAGTCTGCTGGTACCCCGGGCATCTCACGACACCATCATCGGCTTCGCGAAGTGGCAATGCAAGCCATGGTGGAGACGACCGCGAAGGATAGGCTGCGGCGTGCGCTTCGATCCAAGACGCGCGCTCCTCAAGAGGCGCTGCAGCTGGCTGTCGGCGACCAGGTTGACTTCCACCGGCCGCCGAGCACGCAGGAGGAGTCGGGGTGGCGCGGCCCGGCAACCCTGCTGCAGGTCGGACCTCCAGTGCTCGTTCGATGGCAAGGCCGAGTATTTCAAGTGCGACCTCAGGACCTTCGACGAAGCCTCGTGCATGTTCACGAACAACATCTTCTTCGAGGCCGGATCGCGCGACCCGGTGTCCACCATCGTGAGCTACGCAGACCAGCTGGACAGCAAGGTCGCGCGCGTCGGGTGGCGCCCTTCGACGCCGGGTGGAAGCGCACCGCGGACAGCCGGAAGCTCAGCGAGCTGGTCTTGGCGGTGCTTCATGTTGCAGCCGGTGATTTCTACTTGGTGGGCTGCATCGGTGCTCGAATGGGCAATGGCGTATCCGTGCTCGCAGAAATGGTCGGGTGTGACCACAGTTTCCTGTGGTGGTGGCGGCGCGGGTACCATGAGGCGTCGGGGCCCGCTCGACTGAAGTTGGTGCAGATATTTGGCAAAGACCACTGGCGGGATGTTAGCTTTGTGCAGGTCATTCTGACTGACGACGAGTCCGTTCGAGAACTTCGGCGACATGAGCCCGAAGTACCACGTCTAGGAGGTCCATGGTTCGGCAATCTTCCACGCGCGCGGCGATATGAGCAGCCAGAAAGACCCGAACCCGGACCGTTTCAGGACCCGCCGGACCTGCAGGAGGAGGATTTCGACATGCCCTGGCAGGACCGGCCGATCCCCGACACGAGTATATCTATCGAGTGTATCTAGACAGACGAGTGCATCGATACTGGCGCCCGACGCGAGCATAGCAAGCGCATCCAGGCCGACGAGTGCGATATCGAATTCTACGAGGAGTCGGAGCGACCGAAGGCAACCTCGACCACGAGACCCTTCCCCGGCCCCGGCCGTCGCCAACGACGTCGTGCCGCCGGCGAAGTCAAGCAGGGGAGCTCGAGAGAGATCGCGATCGCGGGATGATCCAGACCGCGACCATGGAGCTCGAGGCTCAAGTGGGCCAGCAGCGGAAGCTGGAGCTCCTGCTCCACTGCATGAGCCGGTGCTTCCTATCAAAGGAGATGATGGTGAAGAAGACGACGGCGATTCGGACAGTGACGCGACCCAGGAGTACGCGTTCGCCAGCTGGCAGTACATGAAGGAGCAGGCCGCTCTGCCCGCGGTTGACACCGAGTGCGCCCAGAACGGCTCCTTCTTTGCAGCCCCGGACGCAGATCACGTGACGGAGGCCATGGAGGAAATTTCTGTGAATTGCCGACCCGACTGCGTCGAGATCGGCATAGGCGCTCCGTTGACGTGCTGGGTGTGCCCTGAGGCAGAGCATGTTCGACGCCCTGGAGCAGGTGAGATCTACGTCCTGCGCATCTACAACACGGGCCAGCGCGAGATCGTTGTAGAACGTGAGATGAATGTGCTCCCGCTAGAGGAAGCCCGAGCTCACGAAGTTGAAGTGCGCCAGGCCATGAAGGACGAGCTCCAGCGCTGGGCGGGCTTGAAAACATTCCAGCGCTTCCCGAAGGACCAGGCGGACAACGTCATTGACTCGCGCTGGGTGCTCAAGTGGACGGAGATCGATGGCAAGAAGCAGGTGCGCGCGAGACTCACGGTGAGGGACTTCGAGGACATGCAGTCCCCGGAGCTATCTACGTTCGCGGGCACTACGACACGATGGGGACAGCGACTGGTGAACCAGGTGACGGCGCAGCGCAAGTGGCGACTGTTCTCAGTGGACATCAGCCAAGCTTTCTTGCGCGGCCTCACCTTCGAGCAGGTCGCCGCCATGGGCGGCGAGGTGAAGCGGAAGGTGCAGTTCACCATGCCGCCAGGATCGATTCCGGTTCTCCGGCAGCTGGAGGGCTACGAGGACTACAACCCTGTGACAGAGGTGTTGTTGCTCCTTCGCTGCGGGTTCGGCCTTAAGGATGCGCCGAGGCTGCGGCAGGTCATGTTGAAGCAAGTACTGGAGAAGACTGGGGGCAAGGCGCTCATCAGCGACCCGCAGATCTACGTGTGCCACAACGCGAAGGGCGAGCTTCAGATGATCATGGCCTCGCACGCGGGCGACCTGAAGGGCGGCGGCGAGGGCCACCTGCGGGAAAAGGTGCCGAGCATGATAGATGGCGAGTTTGGGAAGCTGAAGCGCCAGTACGACCGCTTCGAGTGCATCGGCATCGTGCACGAGCAGGACCTGGTGACTAAGGTACTCTGAACGCAACAGCAGTATTACGTTCAGCAGCTGCGACCACTCCAGGCGGATCAGTACGCGATGGAGAACGAAGATGGCCAGGTGAGTGCGGGGAGCCACACGGCGCACATGTCGCTGCTCGGCGGAATAGCGTGGATGACGCAGACGATCGCACCAATAGCAGTAAATATCAGCTACCTCCAGCGACAGGCCAAGAAGCCGATCGTCAGGGACATCGGGAAGATCAACCAGCTGCTGAAATGGATCATGGCGAACGTGAAGCAGCTCGGGGTTCGGTTCATCGAGTTGGACATGACCCTCGTACGGCTGGCCGTCATCAGCGATTCAGCCTTCCACGCTATGGAGTTCGAAGGGCTGGCGATCCGAGGCTGCGTGATCAGGTTGCTGGAGACCAGTGATGAGGTGCTTCAGACGGGATCGACTAACCGGATCGTGATGTTGGACTGGTACAGTCGCAAGCAGAACAATGTGATCAGGTCTACGTACGCGGCGGAGCTGATGGCGCTGTTGGACGCGCTCGGCACTGGAACTCTCATGAACGTGGCGCTGACCGAGATCAGCGAGGGTGTGTGTGCACGGCGAACCGGATGCGCGTGCGACAGGAGGCTGGCGATTTGCTGTTGAAGACGATCGCCGCCATCGACGCGAAGGCAGTGTTTGATGCCATCTCCGCCGACACCATCAAGACCACCACGGACAAGCGGATGTTCGTGCCGACGCTCGCGGCACGAGAGCAGACTGACCGACTACAGCTGGCTCAGCTCAGTTGGATCGACACGATGGACATGTCGGCGGACGGGCTGACGAAAGGCGAGATCGACTGGACTGCACTCGTGAGCTGGGCTTCAACTGCGAGTGGCATCTGAGTGGACTGCAGCCGGTTGCCTTTTCTGTGCGCAGCTTTCTGTAGCGCCGCGCAGAGCGCGAGAATTCCCGACCCGAGTGAAAGGGTGCACGGGAGAGCGGGAGAGAGCATAGCATCATCTAGACCGCGTGCATGTCAGCTCTGGCATCCCGCATGTTCTGTAGCCGTTGCGGCTTAGACTGGCCGAGGAGCTCGGCCGAACTGTCGACAGACCGAGAGAGAGAGAGAGAGAGAGAGAGCGCGAGGAGTCCAATAGTGCGGCAGCGATGGCGATGGTGACGACCTTCATCCAGCGTGCTGCCCGGCCGTTCGGCCACTCAGGAGAGGAGGAGAAGAGCACCAGTTGTCATTCGACTCCTCCTCCTCCTCCTCCTCCTCCTCCTCCTCCTCCTCCTCCCCCTCCTCCTCCTCACCTCCTCCTCCTCCTCCGGGCGCGGCGCGTCGCTGGGGCCGCCGCGCAGGCACGCGTGCCCGACCGCAGTGTTCCTGAGGGCCCCGTGGCGGGCGGAGGGTCTTCGGTGGCACGGTTGCGCGATGGAGGAGGAGGAGGAGGAGGAGGAGGAGGAGGAGGAGGAGGAGGAGAGGAGAGGAGGAGGAGGAGGAGGAGGAGGAGGAAAAGGAGGAGGAGGAGGGAGGAGAGAGAGGAGGAGGAGGAGGAGGAGGAGGAGGAGGGGGAAGGAGGAGGAGGAGGCAGGAGGGAGGAGGAGGAGGAGAGGAGGAGGAGGGAGGAGGAGGAGGAGGAGGAGGAGGACGAGGAGGGAGGAGGAGGGAAAAGGGAGGAGGGAGGAGGGAAGAGGGAGGAGGGAGGAGGGACGAGGGAGGGAGGGAGGATTTCCAGGATTTCCGCCATCACGTAGTGATAAAAAGGCTGAGCTCAGCACTTGGGAAACAGGTCGCGATCGATTCGATTCAAATACTCGCGCCTGGCCTTGGTGATTAGGTGGGGCCGACAAGGATTACCTAAGCCCCTGAGCTGGGCCTGACCGAAAAATCCGCACGACCCACAAAACCATAATCCAAGGTCTTTGTGATACCGAAGGGCGTGTGAGGGATGCGTCCAGCCACCTGCCAAGTGTAAACTCCGTCCAAGGGGGGGCTCGGGATAACTTGTCATTCACAGGCAGGGGAGGGTTGCAAGCGCTTTTCAACCATTCGGACTCTTTATCTTTGGAACTCGAACTGAAACAAACCGAACACGCTCTGCCATTTTCGGTCAGGGTGTGGGCAGAAGCGAAACGGGCGAGGGCGAGAGGAGGAGGAGGCCGAGGAGCAGGGGGGCCAGGCGGAACCAGGGGAACCCCATCATTGGCCTTGATGACCTGGGAAGCCTGAATACAATCCAACCCTACTCTAAGAAGACGCCTCCTGACTAGTCTCGCTTTGCGTTCGACTTGGTGCACTCGGAACCTGTCGGTCTCGGGGACCCTGGCCAAAGTGGCGGCCGATCCCGCAAGCACATCAACACACGTGTTCCCTATCACAAGCCAGCTGTCCCACCCACGCTGGAGAGCCTCGCTGGCCGACAAATGGGATGGGACCTGCAAAACAACAATATCACTAGCACTCCTGTCCTGAGCAGCAAGGGTGAGACCGATGCTGCGCCACAAATCTGCCTGAGGGCCCTCAGGGCTGGCACTCTTAGACGCATACCACCCTCGGGCGACCTCGGCACAGTCAGTGATGTAAACTATGGGCCCAGTCGTGAATCGAATGGTCCATTCGAAAGCCTGAACCTCACCCCTGGGGACCGTTTGGGCCGACCCCACCAGAGGTCCAAACAAAAACGGACCGAGCTCGCAAGGCACAAAGCTAGTAAACGTGGCAACCGCACACCCTACCCTACGCAACCTACTATCATGGGTGTCTTTTCCCCCCGAGGCGTCCCCGAAGACGAACAACGGCTGGTCCCGAGTCCCTTGGCCGAGACACCCAGGACCGAGACGCCCCTCGGGGAGATTCCTTCCGAAAAAACTTCTTCCTGAGCAGGAGCAGTAACGCGGGTCCACTCACTGGGGATCACACTCCTCATCCAAAAGCACGGGCACGCTTCATGTTCTGCCTGAGCCTCCACGGCCAGACAGTCGGATTGGGCATATGCTGCTGACCCCTGGTTTTTACTGCACAACCAATTGCGGTGCAGAGGCGTGTCGACCGCCTCCTCGCACCGCTCGCACTGGTCGGAGCTGCTGAGGTTGGCCGAAAATTTACGATCCTGCGTCCAGTAGCCGCCCGTGGCGATGGTCACCATCAACTCCGACAGCTGACGGCCCTTCTTGGCGTGGAGCAGCATCGTGATGTAGGCACGGTAGCTCTGCCAATCAGCTCCCTGCTCTAGGCCGCCGCCACAACACAAGCCAGCTGCCTCTTCCCAGAGTTGCCTGTACAATGTGTCCTCGAACTCCTGCAAAAGTGGCTGAGCCTGGTCCAGGCCAACAAAAGCATCCGTGGAAAACTCCCAAGTATGCTCCATATTGCTCCCGTCACTCGGCACCTGCCACTCTGTAGCAGACTTCAAGATCCATCCAGCTTGTAACAAATACAACACTGCTGAAGACATTGGCCCGCGAACGTGACGACTCCGCTGCCCAGCAGGGACAAGGCTTAGCTTATCCACCGTGCGAGACCACGCCAGTCGAATGGATGGACGAAGTCGTGGTTCTCGCAACCAACAATCAAGCCACTGCGTGATGCAAAGCCTCGGCAGCACCACTCCTGGATCCGCTCCAGGCAACCGTAGAGCTAACAGAGATGTCAAGCAGCGCCCCCGCTTGTGTGACCCCGCTGCAGCTCCTAACCGTCGCCTGTGACTCAGCATCACCGACCCGAAGCAGCCCAAGACCTGGTGGCCATATGAGGCCGATGCCTGAGGGCCCGTCCTCTGGATCATGCTCGTGGTCGACCACCGTCTCGCAGCTGCCGCAAAACGTCGAAGCCGTTGGTGCGACGTCCCTGACTTCTTCACGCGCTTGCGCGCTGTGTCCCTACCGTGGCGACGTCCTCCCGCGAGATCGATCCCAAGGTAAGCGGCCTGCTGCACTGGGGAAACCTCGATGCCGAGACGACGCAACCTCCGAGCTACCTGCACCGCGTCCTGGTGGATGGAGCACACCACCACACTCTTTGCCGCGATGCCCAGCTTGAGCCTCCGAAACTCCTTCACCGTGGTAGCGACCGCTTTCACCAGAGTGCCCCGAACATGTTCACGACTGCCCGACGCGCGCCCCAGCAAGTCGTCGATCCAAATCCTCTGAGACATTGACGGGTGAGCAATCGCCAACTTCTCGCATACAACTGCTGTGATACATTTTGCAAAACGAGTGCCACTGCGCGATCCTTGAATGACCGACTTCGTGGCCTGGAATGGTAACGAGTACGAATCCAGCTGAGACAATAACCTGGGCGCCATGAACAACTGCGCCTCCAAAAACAACACTACTGGAGGATAGCCTTTCCTGATCGCACACTCCGCCAGGATGGGCCATTCGATGCCGTCGTAGAAGGCCTCCACGTCCAGCAGAGCCTGCCCGTGGGGCAGGTGCAGGGAGGTCTGAACCTCGTCCTCCAGCGCCCGCGCGAAAGCCTCCCTCAGGGCGCTGTTCCCCGCGAGGGCAGCATCCCAATAATCATCGATCCCCACCCGACTTTTTGCCGAGCAGGCGCCCCAGTACGCACAGCACCTGCCACGGCCAGCTGAGGCCCTGCTCGATCATCGTGAACAGCTCCACGGGGTCACTGATGGCCTGGTCTGGCAGGCGACTGAAGTCCGAGGGAGACAGCCTGTCCACCCCTTGCCCCGCACGGGGCTTCATCTTGGCCAGGGCTCCCCTGACCTCCTCGATGGAGAGGGGTACCAGCTGCTCCACCTCAGCGTGCTCACGTATCATGTCACACGCCCGCATAATGTCGTCGTGCTCTGACACCTTGGAGGACCACAACTGATGCCACCGAGATATTTTGCAGTCAACAATCTCCAGCGGGTGCACCAGCTTCTTATCCCCGATGTGATACTCGTCCACCTCTGGGGCCAGATCTTTGATGGACCTGTGAACTGCGCCCAAACTGTCCACCGAACCAATCCAACTCTGGAAGTCGCGAAGAGACGCCGAAGCTGCACGATTCTGCGCTCTCCTCGCCGATTTGAACGCCACCTCCTCCAGTAAAACGAGCTCGTCCAGGGTCTGAGCCTGCAAACTCCGAAGTGCTGTAAGGAATTGGCCCCAACTGATCCCGAACACGCCTGCAAAACATGAACCTGCTCCGTCTAACGGCTGGTCCGCTAAACCCAACGCTGCTTGCGCCAGATGCCCCATCTGCAAGCTGCCGTTGTCACGCCGCCGATGTCGACACGCCTGTTTGAGGATCGAATGCCCTCTGCTCCACCATGCTGCCACCCCATCGCGTAGCGGCTGCGACCTGACTCGCTCTGGCTCCCTGACTGGGCCGACGACCAACTGAACGCCGCTGGCCCTCGACTGCATTGGTGCCGCCCCTCCGTGGTGAGCCGCAATAGCGCCCTCGACCGCGGTCACCCATCGGGCGAAGCAACTGCTGATAGGCAGGATGTGGCGCTGCCCTGCCGAGAAAGCGAGGGACCGTCTGATGGGGTTCCAGACGTCCTCAAGGGAGTGTGAGAGCCACGGAGTTTGAGCCGCAACGGCTGTCCAGGTGGAAAGGGGGATGGCGAAAGAGGGAAGGGCGGCCGCAGCGGCATCGGCAGACGAGGGCGGATCAATCTGACCGTCAGCCGTGCTGACGCCCGAGCCCCCAGGACGCTCGACAGTGGGGACCGCAGAGACATCCCTCAAAACTTCGCCAATTACAGGAGACCTTTCATGTTGCGGGGACTCCCCAGCTTCAACAACGGCTCCTAGAACACAGGCATCCTGGTTGCAAGCTGGCCGAAAGCGTGAGTCTGACGCCCACGGGTCCTCCTCCTCATCCTCGAAGGCCCCGAACTCGACGAGGTCCCCGAAATCGTCCGAGCCGCTTCTGGGCTCAGCCACCTCCTGGGGGTTCGGACCCTCGGGGGATTGGGACCGTCCTGAGTGGGTTCGCCAGAGGGGCCAGCTTTTGAAACAAAAACATCTGAAAAAATCTCGTCACAGTCGGCTCGTATCCTGTCTTGGGCAATCTGTGACCGAACCTGCTGCTCCGCACGCGCCTTGCCCGACTTCGACCCTGCCACGGGACTGATGCTCGGGCGTGGGACCTGCGGCAGGCGCGGGGCGGTGACGAGAGAACGCTGCAGTAATTGCTCACCAGAACCGTGAAGTGTGAGCTCCAAACCTACATGTGGCCCCCACGGGACATCGGATCTAGCTACAAGAGACTTAATATACGGCAACGCATTCCCAGACGACATCACAAAATCGATATGCGTACTACCTGCACTCCCGACGCAAGTGTAGTCCACTTCCGACTGCCTGATGTGACCCCCTACGCGCCTAACAAAAATGGACTTGCGAAAGGTGTCAACTCCGATGTTGAAACCTCCCATCACTATCCAAGGCAACTGTAGCATCTGAAGAAGAGCTCCCAATTTTCCGAAACGCTGCGTGTTGGCACCCCCGAATCCCTGCGAGGGGTGCGCATAAAAACGGCATAAAGCCGTCGAAAGCGTCAGCTCCGTCGGCGCACAGTGAGGAGGGAGGAGGGAGGAGGGAGGAGGGAGGGAGGAGGAGG
>CAUYUJ010020401.1:112874-145374 GCA_963575745.1 Prorocentrum cordatum
TCCTCCTCCACCTCCCCTCCTCCTCCTCCTCCTCCTCCTCCTCCTTTTCCTCTGTCCCCCCTTGGGGGAGTGCCCCTCGTCCCCTCCTTCTCCTCCGCCTCCTGCTACTCCTCCTCCCTCTCCTCCTCCCTCTGCCCTCCCGCCTCGTCAACTCTTCCTCCTCGTTCACTCTTCCTCCTCCTCAAAAAAAAACTATTCCTCTTTCTCCTCGTCCTCTCCTCTTCTTCGACGTGCTCTCTTAACTCTCTTAATGGCTGGCGGCGCTGGGCGCCGGCAAGACGGCGACACGCGCTCGCGACAAAGGGGAGGGGGGGTTCGACCGCGAGGCCAGCGAGGAGAGGCTGAATCGAGGCGGTGGCGTGCAGGGCCAGTGCAGCAAAGGCGCCGAAATCAGGGCCGCTTTGGGCCCAAGAGGGGCTCAGACGCCGGGCCGGTCCGTCAGTCCAAGGTCGGGGGAGCCAATCGCGCCCGAGGCTCGCCGTGGCCGGACGCGCCCGTGCGCTCCTCGCGCAGCGCCCCCGGTGTTCGCACGATGACTGTACGGTAGGTTCACGTCGTGTCGTCCGGCGGCGACCCCGCCGCTGGCGTTCAACGTTGGACGCCGCCGGAGACCCAGAATCGGTCGGTGTTGAACGATCTGACTGGCGTTTCATAAACGGCCGATCGTGTAAGGTTGAACGACCCCCGCGGCGTATGAACCGACGCTAGGGTCGTCGCGACACGAAGCTGCCGTACGCAGAACGCGGCGGAGGCGGAGGAGCAAGTGGGGCGCCTCGGCGGCGGGGGTTCCTGGCGAGCAGGAAGCGGGTGATGCTGGAGGCGGCTGGTCGTATGGGGCCCTCCCGGAGGCCCTGGCATGGCTGACAGCACGGGGCCTTGCGGCGATCTTTCCCAGCCGCCTCGCGGCATCGGCTCGGGGTCACAAGGAAGGATCTGGCCAGCGTTTGGGTCGGCCGAGTCCCTGCAGGGGATGCCTGGGAGGCCGGAGTAGTGGCCTAACTCATATGGTAGCCCTGAGGCGGCAGTTCCGCGGCGAATTGGTCAGATCAGTATTTGGGCGGCTGCGGCGGCACTCGGGCAACTGCCTTGAAGCCCAGCGCTGGCTTGGCTGTGTGGCTGGTTCCTAGCGCGGCCCTCGTTTCGACTCAGCTGCGCCCCCCCGCCATTCACTCCTCCCACCTCCCCCCCCTCCTCTTTCCATTCATCGTTGTCATCATCGTTGCCTCCGTCATCATCACCTGTATCGCAGCATCAGCATCACCAGTCAATCAATATCACCCGTCATCGCATGTTTCGTGGCCCCATAGGCTCAGTGGGCGCGACCGCATGGCGTCCCCGAGCCCATCTCGGCACACCCCTCACGAGTTCCGCGTCCCTAGGGGGAGCTCCGCATACAGTCTCAATGGGCGCGACCGCTTACAGTTCATTCCCGCACACCACGCACATTCCGTACCTCTTAGGGGGTCACGCGTACCGTTGAAGGGCATTTGACGCGGTGTAAGTCGAAAGATTGGATGACTGTTTGGAAGAAGCGCGCGTGGATATGGGCGTGCAAAACGTGGATATGGAAAGCCGATCGACGGCATGCTGCACTCGACCCAGAATCATGTGGCTGGCCTGCACGTGTCTGCACATCGATCCCAGAGCAGATGGAGCGACGACATACTTGGATTATTGCGCGAGCAAAGTTTCGTTGCTTCACCAGAAAACCAAGGGCTTCCACGAGGGCGCGAAGTGATTCGCGTTTCGCGGTCCTCGCTCCTTCTCCCCCTCCTCCTCGTTCTCCTTTTCTCCCTTTGGGGGGGGCGGCGCGAGAGCGCGAAGTTGTTCGCGCTTCGCGGGGCGCGAAGCGCGAAGTTGGGAGCCCTTGGAAAATTGGCACGGCGTTGCTGCAGACGCGCCAGCTTGGAACGAACGGGACAGCGCACCTCTGCAGGCGACGCACCGAGGACACCTGGTGCTCTTGCCCGCCTGGCCCCCCGGGGGCCGAGCTCTGTTCGCAACGGCGTCCGCTCTTCCGCCCACCTGAGGCCACAGCGGGCATGTGCACGTGCGTCCCCCCGCTCCTCCGCCTCCTCCGCCTCCTCCTCCGCCTCCTCCTCCTCCTCCTCTTCCTCCTCCTCCTCCTCCTCTTCCTCCTCCACCTCCTCCTCCTTCTCCTCCTCCTTCTCCGCCTCCGCCTCCTCCTCCTCCTCCTCCTCCTCCTCCTCCTCCTCCTCCTCCTCCCCCTCCTCGTCCACACCCCTCACGGGCTTCGTGGCCCCATGTGGACGCCCCACTTACGGCCCTGGTGGCAGGGCCAGCGTTGCGCCACCGCGCCCACTTTTGGCACATTCGTCGCGCTTCTCGTGGCCCCGCAGGGAGTTCCGCCGAGGGCCCCAAAGGGTGCTGGCGAATGGCGGCGCCCCCTCCTGTCAGCGCACCCCTCGCTCGCTCCGAGGCCCCATGGGGAGCTCCGCCGAAGGCCCCAGCGGGAGCTGGCGCAAGCCGGCGCCGCCTGAGGAGGAGGAAGGAGGAGGAGGGAGGAGGAGGAGGGAGGAGGGAGAAGGAAGAGGAGTGAGGAGGAAGGGAGGAGGGAGGGGGGAGGAGGAGGGGGAGGGAAGAGGGAGGAGGAGGGAGGAGGAGGGAGGAGGAGGGAGAGAGGGAGGAGGGAGGAGGAGGCATTTTGGCACACCTGCCCAAGGTTCCCGTGAGCGCGAGCGCAGGCGGCCTCCGCCCCCAATGGGGCACCCTCGGCCTTGGAGGCGAAAGAGGATGCCTTGGCACACACGCACACGCACGCACGCACACGCACACACGCACACGCACACGCACACGCACGCACACACACACACACACACACACACACACACACACACACACACACACACACACACACACACACACACACACACACACACACACACACACACACACACACACACACACACACACACACACACACACACACACACACACACACACACACACACACACACACACACACACACACACACACACACACACACACACACACACACACACACACACACACACACACACACACACACACACACACACACACACACACACACACACACGCGCGCGGGGCGGACGGGGAGGCCCGCCCGAGCTGCCCAGGCGCTAGCCCACATCACCACCAGAGGCGACGAGGCCACGGTCACCCGGGTGGTCGCCGCCCTGGAGGACCGCCGCTCCTTGGGCGCTCGACCTTCTCGTGGGGCTCGTCTTTCACGCTCTTCGGCGCTCGCGGCCAGGCCTGCGGCCCCCGCGGGGCCGTCGGGAAGCGCGACGAGGGCTCGGCCCTCCGGCCTCGGCCTGCCCCTCGCGCGCCCGCGTCGGCGTCGAGCCGATGATTTCTGTGGGGCCCCAGCGGGCCCCCGCTCCCCTGGGCGCGGGCCTTCTCGTGGGGCTCGTCGTCTCCCGGCCCCTCCACCGAAAGCCCCCCCCCCCCCCCCCTTCTCAGCGAGCGCGTTCCACTGCTCGCAGGGTGCCTGCTCGCAGACGTCCGGCACAACTCTTGCCTTCCTCGATGCAGGTTGTCGTAGATACCCCACGGCGGATCCAGGCGGGTGGTCGCCGCCCTGGAGGGCCGCCTTTGCGCAGTGTCAGCGTTAAGCCGAGGATTTTTGTGGCAGCCAGCCGTGTTGCCAGAGTGTCCCGCTGCAGGGGTCGTTCGACCGTTCGCGTCGGGGCGCCGAGCTCCGCAGCTGAAAACGCTTCGGCGCGCAAACACCGATCATTTCGTCGTGCCCCAGCGGGCCCCCGCTCCCCTGGGCGCGGGCCTTCTCGTAAGGCTCGTCGTCTCCCGGCCCCTCCACCGAAAGCCACCCCCTCTTTCGCGGGAGGAGAGCGGTACCGATACCGATACTTTTCCCTCGCCACCACGGCTGGACTCGCCTCGACATCCTGTTCAGAGCGCGCCCCAGAAGAGGTGCGCGGAGTAGCGGTCTGGGTACGTCTGTTGTCCCCTCCATTCTTGTTCCTGCGTCCGCAGCTGGTCCTCCTCTTCCAGCCACGCACTGTCGACTGGTTGCCACGGCAGCGTATACGTCGCATCCGATTGCCGCGATCACTCCTGTCGCACGGGTCGCACCTTGGGCCTTGTGGCACTCCAGGCCTGGTGCTACGGGCCCGTGGGGAGCCAGGTACCCCAGACTCCTTAGGTCTGGCGGGTTTTGTTTGCTCGCGGCCACGGGGGTCGACATGGATGGCGACTCGCACGCATCATCTGGCTGTGCAAGTGTGGTCTGTGTGGCCTCCAGGGCTCCGATGGGTGTGTGGGGCCCTCGCTGGCTCGATCTTGGAAGGTTCCGCGGGCGTTGTCGGGCACCACCGGGCAGGCGGCCCAAGCGGCGGCCCATCTGCAGCTCGACGTCGAGGGCGCCTCGCCCGAGGACAGCCTGCCGTCGAGCTGGCAGCCGCTCGGCCGACGCAGCTGCGGGCGAAGGAGCCCAGCCGCGTCCCCTCGCAGGCCCAGCCGCCCAGGATCGAGTGGGCAGCCGTGTGCGATTGTGCGGCTGTTGGACGTGTCCCACCCACCCATGACCCAAGACATGTTGATCTCAAAACGACGACGACGACGACGACGACGACGACGACGACGGCGACACCGATGACGAAGATGACGATGTTGATCTCGAAACGACGACGACGACGACGACGACGACGACGACAGTCACGCAACAGGCTTCGCTTGTGCGGTTGTGCGGCTGGCCGCCCGGGTGCTCCCGACCTGGCTTCGGTACGACTTCGCGGGTCCTGCGCACATTGAGCCCGCGCGCGCCTGTGAGAGCCGGGCCCTGGACACTTCTCGTTGTGAGGGCCGGGCGTCGTTTGAAAGACCACCGCGCCACTCAGCGCCACTCAGCGCCATTCGGCGCCACTCCGCGCCACTCAGCGCCACTCAGTCGATTGAATGGCGCAGAATGGCGCAGAGTGTCGCAGAGTGGCGCTGAGTGGCGCTGAGTGGCGCAGAGTGGCGCTGAGTGGCTGTGGCGCTCAGCGGCGCTGAGTGGCGTTGGGAGGCGCTGAGTGGCGTGGAATGGAAGAGAAGGGCGATGAGGACGAGGGGGCGGAGGAGGTGGAGGAGGAGGAGGGGGGACAAGGAGGGGAAGCGGAGGGTGAGGTGTAGGAGAGGGACGAGGCCGTCAACAGAGCGCGCAGCCTCTGACAATTTGCGGTGTTCCCGCGACTCCTCTACCCGAGGCTTTCGTCCCTGTCAAACGCATGATCCTCTAAGTGCCCCTAACCATCTCGCTTCAACATTCAGCTCCTCACCGTGGATGTCCCATTTTCGATTTTGAATTGGCATCTTCGCTAATGCTCCAAAATTGGAGCGTTTCCCGTGGGATCTGCTGGCCCCTATACAAACGCACATGGATACCATAGCAATCGCGAAATTAGAAAGAGCGTGTTCTACCGCTGCTGGCGGAAAACCGGGGGGGGTCACTACCGGTTCGAACCCCTCCCCCCCCCCCCCCTCCGGAAAACCGGGGGGGGTCACTACCGGTTCGAACCCCTCCCCCCCCCCCCAGTTCATCATGAAAAGGGGGGGGGTCACTACCGGTTCGAACCCCCCCCCCCCCCCCCCTCGAAAACCGAGTGGGGGTGCGGACAGTGGTGGGGACGGTGTTGGTGGGGACAGTGGCGAGGGGACAGCAGGACAGTGGTGGGGAGCAGTGGGACAGTGGGACAGTGGTGGGGACGGCAGTGGTGGGGACAGTGGTGGGGGCAATGGTGGGAACAGGGGGGACAGTGGACAGTGGTGGGGACGGTGGTGGTGGGGACAGTGGTGGTGAGGACAGTGGGAATGAGGTGGAAACAGTGGGATAGTGGAGTGTACAATGGTGGTGGGGACAGTGGTAAAGGCGGTGGCGAGGACGGCGGTGGGACAATGGGACAGAGGTACAGTGGGGACAGTGGTGGGGACAGTGGGGACAGTGGTGGGAACAGTGGGACAGCTCAGTGGGACAGCGGAGGAGTCAGTGGGACAGTGGGGACAGTGGGGATAGGCAGTGGTTGGGTTCGTGGAGACAGTGGGGAGAGTGGAACCGTGGTGGGAACAGTGGTGGGAACAGTGGGGAGTGGGACAGTAGTGGGGACGGTAGTGGTGGGGACAGTGGTGGGGACAATGGTGGGAACAGGGGGGGACAGTGGACAGTGGTGGTGACGGTGGTGGTGGGGACAGTGGTGTGGGGACAATGGGAATGAGGTGGAAACAGTGGGACAGTGGAGGGTACAATGGTGGTGGGGACAGTGGTGAAGGCGGTGGCGAGGACGGCGGTGGGACAATGGGACAGAGGTACAGTGGGGACAGTGGTGGGGACAGTGGGGACAGTGGTGGGAACAGTGGGACAGCTCAGTGGGACAGCGGAGGAGTCAGTGGGATAGTGGGGACAGTGGGGATAGTCGGGCAGTGGTTGGGGCCGTGGAGACAGTGGGGAGAGTGGAACCGTGGTGGGAACAGTTCTGGGGACAGCGGGGACAGTGCGACAGTGGTGGGGCCACTGGTGGGGACAGTAGGGGCGGTGGTGGAACCAGTGGGGACAGCGGTGGTGAGGACAGTGGTGCTGGGAACACCAGTGGGGGATGTGATGCGGACGGTGGTGGGGACCGGGAAGTGGGGGCTGGCTGAGTAGGGGGGGGGGGGGGGGGGGTTCAACCGGTAGTGACCCCCCGGTTTTCCGGATCCGGAGGGGGGGGGGGGGGGGAGGGGTTCGAACCGGTAGTGACCCCGGTTTTCGAGGGAGAGGGGGGGGGGGGGGGAGGGGTTAGGGGAGGGGGTGGTTTTGGAGGGGGAAGGGGGGGGGGGGGGTCCAGCAGGGGGGGGGAGATTTTCGGAGGGGGGGGGGGACCCCCGGGTTCCGGAGGAAAAGGTTGGCAATTTTCCACAGTAAAGCGGCGGTGGATCACGCTCTCTCCGAAATTACAAGACGCCCGCTGCTGCGAACGGCATTGCTCAAAGACGGCCGGCTGCGAAATGCCATTGCAAAATGAATTAACAAACAATGATTCCTCTACAAAGCAGCAGATCCCACGGGGGTCCCCCCGCAAATTAACGATGTGACACTATGCGACCAGACTCGACCTCAGCATGGGGGGAATGGCAAGCACACGAGGACGACGAGGATTGATGGCAACAACAGGAAGGCAAGAGGTGCAACAGGCAGAATAAGAATATCGAGCACGACTGGCGTAGGAAGAACTCCTATTCCACGCTCGCTGTTTTCAACTTCTTGTTATCCTCATCATCATCATCATCATCATCATCATCATCATCATCATCATCATCATCATCATCATCATCATCATCATCATCATCATCTGCAGTGGCAATCTCACTCCTCACGCCGTCTCATCATTTCTATGATACCTCATCATATTCCTCTCCTTTCTCCTCACACACATCCGACTCCTGAATCGGTTGACGCCCCACCCAACCACCCATCCTCGGCCGTCAGCCCTAGCTCATATTGCGTTCAAGTTGCTTCTGGCAGTTAAGATGGCATTCCGCATCCCGAACACGCAGGGCGAGGGGCGCCGGGTCATTCGCGCGAGGCGGTCGGCGAGGTCCGCACATATTCCAGCTTCTCCAGTCGATGCTGGGCTGGGGCCTGCGCCCAGCGGCGGAGGGGCAGCGGCGGGATCGCAGTCACCGCGGCGCCGCCGCGAAGTGGATTGGGATGGCGATGAAGGCGATGGTTCTCCCGCGGCAACGCAGCGGACGTGTCGATCCCCGGCAGTTCGGGGAACAGCCCGCTTGTCATGCCGCCGCCGTCCAAGATAGAATCTGGAGGTGAGGCCTACCCTAGACCTACCTAGGCCTACCCCAGGCCTGCTTTGGCCGACCTTGGCCTTTTTAGGTTTACCCTAGGCCTACCTAGGGTTACTCCCACCTTAGGCCTGATTCGATTTTTCTACGCCTAGGCCGACCTAAGCCTACCAACGCTTACCACCGGCATTTCCTAGGCCTGCCTCGGCCTTCCGAGGCCTGCTGGGCTTACCACGACCATGCCGTAGGCCGACCTTGACTTACTTAGGCCTGCCGTAGGCCTACCCCATACCCCTAGTCCTAGCGCCTGTGGTAGGCCCTACCTATGCTACCCTGGGCCAGGGTAGGCCGTATCGTCGGCTTCCCCCGGCCATATGGTTGGCCTGAGGAGAGCATTCCACCCCCCGGTTCTTTACCCTTTATGTTCTCGGCGGCCATGCCGAGGGATAGCCACTGCTCTCCCTGTTGCCCTCTCGTCAGGCATTGCGGGATGTTACGCGCGAGCTGGAGAGAATTGAAGCGGACACAAGGGACCACGTGGCTGTGGGTGGCGACCTCGCTTTTGCCCTGCGCTGGTGCGGTCCCGTGCCCCGCTCTCAGCCGCGGTCGATAGCTCGGTGGCGGCCCGTTGAGATGATTCGGCCACGAGGCCTCCCCCTCCCTTGGTGCTTATGATATCGCTCGCCGTTTCTGTTTGGCGCCCATCAAATCCTTCCTGGGTCACTGATATTTTCGGAGTGTTCTCATCGGGCTCACCAGATCGACGCTTGCAGTTAACCGATTGTCCCTGCCACTCGCCGGGTCACCTTGCCCCTCTGACCAAGTGCCCGCGGGTTGACGCCTCTCGATGTGAAGTCGCGCTTGGCCGCGTAACGTTTGATGGGTTTCCTGAGGCGATTTCCCGTGGGATCTATTGGTTTGCGTGCAAACCCACGGGTTTCTCAACATTTGAGCATCTTGGCGTCGTGCCGCCCCCTCTTTCATTATGTCGTTTGCAGTTGCGGATATTCTGCAACTGCAATGTCCTGCGGCTTTTCTATGGGTTCCGTGCAGGAGCCAGCAGATCCCACGGACAACGTTTCGATGTTTCAAGGGTCTCTGGTCTTGGTCCGGCGGAGGCTGCGCAGTGCTGAGTGAGTGCGCAGGCGCCCCCCCTTCCCCCGCCCCGCCCCATGGGGCTCGCGAGGCTTGATCGACTCTGACAGATCGGGCCATCCAGTTCGACGATCGTTGTTGCCACGCATTTCAAGCCTCTGGTGAAAGCGATCCACTCCGAGTGCCTCCGCGAGCGGTGGGCGCCGGAGGTGCTTCACCAAGGGATCCTGGCGAACGCGGGCTGGTTGGAAAACGTCGGGGCCCGCTGAAAGTTGCGTTCCGACGAACAACACCTTCGGACGCCCAACGTTCCTTCATGCACCGCTATGCCTCTTTCAATGCGAAAGTCAAACTTGCATCGGTTCGTCACGGAGACTTTCTCGGACGACGAGCGCGTCGAGGATATGCGGCCGCCCAACGAGTCCAGGGGCCTTTTCTTTCCATTTTCGCTGTGTACTGTCGCGTCGCGTCTGCAGAGGTGAAGTCGCGCTTGGCTGCAAAGTGTTTGGTTTTCCTGGGGCGACTTCCCGTGGGATCTGTTGGTTTGCGTACAAGCCCACATTTGAGCATCTTGGCGTCGCGCCGCCGCCTCTTTCGTTATGTCGTTTGCAGTTGCGGATATTCTGCAACTGCGCTGTCCTGCAGTATTTCTATGGGTTCCGTATAGGAGCCAGCAGATCCCACGGGCAACGGTTCGATTTTTTCAGATGGCTTGCAGTAATCGCGCAGCAGGACCCCCCCCGGGGTTGCGCGGGGAGTTCGAAGAGCTTGACAGGCAGGTAGCAAGCCGAACGCCCTGGGCTATTAGTTTTTGCCCCGCTTGCCTTTTTTCCTGCCCCTGCTGCATCTGGCGTCCGACAGTGTAGTTTTCGCATCGCCTGAGGAGGGGCCTCACAGGGGGCAGCGCTTGGCGGCTGACGGAACATTGCGCGGCCATCGGACCAACATCTTTAACTTCAGCCGCAGCGGCCTCTCCACCGACGAGGTCTCCACGGCCTACAAGACGCGTCTAACCGAATAAGGTTCTGGGATGCACCTTGCGAACAAGGCGAAGCTGTGCACCCTCGTGCAGTGCGAGCGGGATTCGTCGGTGACGGGCGGGGCGCCCGAGCAGTTGTCTTCGTAGGGCTTTTTCCACCTGGCGCACGGTCAGGCCCCGCCCGTGGTAGAGGTAAGCAGGCCCACGGTGGGCGATTTCGCGAAACGGTTCCACGTGGTCTTCGCGCAGGCGGCGTCCATGAGCAACCCGGAACAATCCACTGAGGGTTCCGTTCCGTTCTCGAAAGACTTCTTCGGGTGGATGGGCGAGCATGCGGAGCCCGCGCAGGGAGTGAATTGCCCAGGCCGCTACGCGTACGCCATGATCGAGGCAGCCTTGGCGGCCGTGGCGGACTTCGAACAATCGCGGCCTCGCCTCTACAGGTACTGGGCGGAGAAACTCGGGCACGCTGATTCGGACATCTGCAAGTACGGCAAAGTCATGATGCGCTGGGGGCAGTACCTTTTGATTCGCACGCGCGTGGATCTCTCGCCCGACGGGCGCGCGAGGCCTTCGCCGCGGGGCGTTCACGAGACCGCCTATGCCCTCCGGATATGGCTGCGCCAGCTGCACCTGCACCATGGGCGTTACTTCGCGGCGGAAGCGGAGGACCCTCCGCCGCCGCATGGAGGCCCGGAGGGGCGGAGGCGCCGCGCCAGTTGAGCGTGATGGAGCTGATCCAGCAGCGCGTCCTCTCCGAATCCAGGTTCCCGAGCGGGGTGGAGGTGACAAATGTCATGCTTCGGCAGCGGTTGCGGCACCAGCTCCGGGGCGTGCAGGGCTTCCGGAACGTCCTTAGGGAGGCGATACAACAGTTGCGCGATGACGGCATTTAGGACGTCGGTGAGGACGGCGGTCGCGGGCATCAAGTCTTGCGACTCCGCAAGCGCAGCTCGGAGGACATTCGCGCTTCCACCGCTGCTCAGAAGCGTTTGACGCGTCTTCGCGTCGGCGTCGCTCACTTCGAGGCATGATGCGTTTCGTGTCACGTGTACCTCCAGAAGAGTCGACTGGTCGAGCGCAGTTTTTTCTTGGCCTGGCCGCGGCTTCGGCCGCGCGCGGCCGCTTCATTTTGGCGTTTTGGCCAAATCTGCTGCTGGCTTTCAGACGCGTGGCCAGAACTTGCGCCCCAGAGTGCAAGTTGACAGTTTGGCCTTCTGTCCGCGGCCCCCGTCGCGAGATTCAGTATACCCAGAGATTGTTATTGCACGGGCACTTCGGATCGCCTCCGCCGCGGCTTCGGCCGCGCGCGGCTGCCCCAGTTTGCGGTGATTTGGCCCAATATGTCGCTTGCCTGCGGACGCTTCGGCAGCCTTTGTTTGTAATCGAACGCGCGCCGGCAATTTGGCAGTCTTTGTCCGCGGCCCCGGTCGCGAGGTTGAGTATTTCCGGCGCGAGCCACTGCGCGGGCAGCTCGGGCTGTGTCCGCAGAGGTTCTTCTGCGCGGGGCAGTTGTTTCTTTTGCCTACGCCTGCGCGGCCCTCCCCGCGCATCTCTCTCTCTCTCTCTCTCTCTCTCTTGTTCATTTTCATTATATTTCTCTCTTTCTCCCTCTCTTTCTCTCACTCTCTCTCTCTCTCTCTCTCTTTTTTGTTTTTTTTTTCTCTCTCTCTCTCTCTCTCTTTCTATCAATCTGTTTTTTTTCGGCTCTCTCTCTCTCTCTTGCCTTTCTCGCTATCTCACTATTCGTCTCTGTTGTTCTCGCTCGCTCTGTGCCGCTAGCGCCTCAGAATCAATGGCGGCCGCAGCCGTGGAAAACGCGTCGGTTCTGGGGATGTCCCTTGCCATCCTGCGCAGTTCGCGCGTCGCGCCGCGGTCAATGTCATCCATCTCTCCCGTCGGCTTGTTTTCGTTGGGCAAATTCCCGTGGGATCTGTTCTTTGGCATAGAACCCCCGTGGTTTCTGACGACGTCTTGTTTTGGCTTCGCGCGGCCTCCTTTTTTGCAACGTCTCGGCTGCTCCTTAGATTTTGCCTGCGATCGGAAACCGCTGTGTTTCGATAGGTTCTGTATAGGAACCGGCAGATCCCACGGGGAAGGTTCGGAGTTTCTTGACGGTGTTTTGCCCCGGTCACGAGGGCAGGTTGCGTCCGTGGCTACAGCTAGATCCTCCTGGGTTCGCTTGGCTTCAGTTGTTCGCAAGGTTCATGGTAGGTTCGGAAGGATTCAGCAGGCCTGCAAGACGCACGCGTCTTCCTCTTCATGGTGTTTCTTCGCTGCCTCAGGTCAGGTGCTCCAGCCTCGTGTGTTGTGCGTGCTGATCTGCGCCCCAATGCTCCGCATGCGTGTTCCTCCATTTCCTTTGCGGGCCCTCCATCGTCCTCTCCGCGTCACCCGCGTCGTCATTTTGCGGCGCAAGGTTTCTGCGCTTTCGCATTTCGCTCACTTCGCCCTGGCGGCCGCGTGATGGCTGCCCACCGCAGGGGCCGATCTCGTTCGCCATAGCCGCACAGATACCTGCAGGCCCATCGAGCCGGCGATGTGTTCCTCGTGCAGGTGGCCAAGGACGGTGATGATCTGCCCAACAACCACCCATGGCGCACGTCGCTCGCGTAGCATCGCCTGGCGAAGGACGTTCACATCACCCACGCGCTGAAATCGTTCCGCATTGTGGTTTTTGCGTCAAATGCGGTGTGCAAGGGGGGCTAACCGCACCTCTGCCAATGGTTTCCCACCCTATATTTGGTTCTATGGCGCTTGTCGGGTTTCTGGGTTGAGGCGGTTGCGGTGGGTGTGGCGTCGAAGGCGATGAGAATAGGGGTGAAGGGGGCATCCGATCATTGGCATTGGTGCGCAGCCCCTTAGCGCCCCCCAGGTGGTTGGAGCCGCGCGGGTTTCCCTCGGAAACTGAAGTTGGAGTGCGATCAGTGCCCCGATACCCGCTACGCTAGGAAGTGCCTCGAGCGCTTGATCCAGGGGAGAGAACCAGCATTGCCTTGCCCCCCACGGTCGGGTTGTTTCATGGGCCACGTTGGCCAGAGAAAATACCACGTGATTCTGAAAGAGTAAGGCGACATGACTGATTGCCCATCTGGCTGGTGCGGGCGGTATTGTTTCTGTCCCCTGCTAGCTACGGGCAGTTCCCATTCCCAACCATCAATGGCGACGCGGAGTTTTGGACGGGCGATGGCCGCTGGAGGCGGTTGCCACCATTCGTTGCTCTGCAGTTCGCGCGGCCTGCGCCAGATCCAGCTCAGGGCCAGGGCAGAGCTTTGCAATGGGTGCCATTGTGCATCGCTGCTTTTCTTGCCCAGACGCGCGGCAGCCTTATCTTGTATTTTTGATCAGACATGTCGCTCGCCCCCAGACGCGTGGCCAGCAATTGCTTTGACTCGATTGCTCGCTGGCATTTTGCCTCGTTCTTTCCGCGGCCTTGGTCGCGAGATTCAGTGCACGAGCAGTTCGGATCGCCTCCTCAGCGGCTTCGGCCGCGCGCGGTCGTGTTTTCCATTTCAGCTACTTTCTTTTGCGCGGCGAGGAACAATGGCAGGAGCAAAGCCAGGAGCAAAGGAGGACGTGGCAGCTGGCCCCCCGTGATCCAAGCTGCCAAGCTTTCCAAACTTCTCGCAGCCGTGGCGACGAGGCACCCCCCCGAGCTCTAACAAACGACCCATGCCTAGCCGGCCATCCTCCAAATCGGGCAGGAAAGCCGGACCTCCGACGCTGTGGACGGCCGGGTCCGAATACGGCCAGTGATAGTTCCCGCGGCCGCGTGCATGGCCCTGTACGTCTTCGTATATCATCCCAGCATGCGTCCAGGATGCTCCAAGATGGGGAGGCCGAAGACCCCCCCATAAAGGGTCTAACACATCCCAAGATGGTTCCCAAGACGGCCAGCATGGCTGCATATTGCCTCCAAGACGGTCCACTGTGCTGTCTCCGCCTACACCGTACTCACTTCTATACCCCTGGGTGGGTGTATGTGCGGCCGTGTACATGAAGCGCCGCTGACGGCACCACCATCACAGCATTTTGCTTTTCAGGTACTTCGCCTCCGGGTTCCTGTACATGGCGTTCTTTTGCATGCACTTCGCCTTCGGCACCGCCTGGTTCCGGGGCTTTGCCCTCTCTTGGCCTTGACGTGAGGCCCCTCCTTCTGCCTTCCCCCCTCTGTCAATTAAAGCTGTGCGCGGCCCGCTTAGCTTCGACTGGAAGAGGCTCGCTCTCGACCCCCGGATCAAAAAGTATGCGCGGCCGTTTTTGCGCGGGCACGTGCGTGCATGCGCGCAGCATGTGCCAGGCATGTGCCCGGCATGTGCGGGCGCTTTCGGATGAGTGTCCTGCTGTGCGCACGTGCCCGGGCATGTGCGGGGTATGTGCGCTGGGTTTCGCGGCATGTATTGTAACGCGCATGCCCGCGCATGCTGACGCACATGCCCGCGCGTGCCCGCGCATGCGGAACTTGTGCGAACATCGCAGATCGGTCAATGGCCCTTACACGCACATGCGCTGAATCCCGCGCCCGCACATGCTCGCACATGCTCGCACATGCCGATGCACATGCACGCACATGCCCGCACATGCGGAGCATGTGCGGAACTCGCAGATCGGTCAGTGGCACATGCACGCACTCGCCTGTGCCCCCCCCTGCGGACGACAGCGGGGGCCCGCACATGCACGCACATGCGCTGAGTCCCGCGCCCTCACATGCTCGCACATGCCGATGCACATGCACGCACATGCGTTCTCCGAATTTTCAGGGCTCCCCACTACAAGGGCCTTCAGCGCTTCGTGACCTTCGGGGCCTGGGGGGGGTCCCAAAGTTTCCCGCGGCAATCAGGCTCTGGCTTCGGAGATGCCGTGCCCTATTGTGGTGAGGCCATTGTGGCTTGAGGCATTCTCGCAACGCTGACCTCCGAGATGCCGTGTCACATGGTGGTTTGGCTATTTTCGCGCGAAGCATCCTCGCAATTCTGGGTTCGAGATGCCTTGCGCTGAGGCGGGCAGGCCACTGTCGCCTGAAACATCCTCGCAACTATGGCTTCAGAGATGCCCTGAGCTCAGTTGGTCCATCCGCCTTCGCCTGAGACATCCTTGCAACTCTGGATGGCAAGATGCCCTGACCTGCGGTGGTCAGCCCACGTTGGCAGTGTGGTCTGAACTCTTGTTTCCGAGATGCCCTGAGCAGGTGGTCAGGTCACTTTCGCCAGGGACATCCGCGCAACTCCAACCTCAGAGATGCCCTGCGCTGAGGTGGTCAGGCCACTGTCGCCTGCGACATCCTCGCAACTCTGGGTTCAGAGATGCCCTGTTGTTCATCCGCTTTCGCCTGAGACATCCTCGCAGCTCTGGTTTCCGAGATGCCCTGCGCAGGTGGTCAGGCCATCCTCGCCAGAGACATCCTCGCAACTCTGACGTCGGATATGCCCTGACCTGCGGGGGTCAGGTCACTCTGGCCTGAGACATCCTCGCAAGTCTTACCTCGGAGATGCCCTGCCCTATGGTGATCCAGCCGCTTTCCCCTGAGACATCCGCGCAACTCTGGGTTCTGAAATTCCTTGAACCCAAATGGTAAGGCCACTGTCGCCTGAGACATCCTCGCAATGCTGACCTCGGATATGCCCCCACACAAGGTGCCAACAGTCCTTGCAGGCCTCGGTCTGCGTGAGGGCTGTGCCGAAGGAGGCGCCGAGAGTTTTCCGGGGGCGTGCTGTCCCATGGGAAGCCTCGCTGTCTCACGAGACGCCTCATGTTCATTTTGAATGCGAGCTTGGTGTCTTTTAGGGTTTAGGGCCGTCGCTTGCCTGGCCCGGCCTGTGCAAATGCTGTGCGGGGCATGTGCGGAACGTGCAAGAAAGCGGGGGCCGGCCAGGCCATGGTCGGCTGGGCAGGTTTCCGAGATGCCCTGAGCTCAGGTGGTCCATCCATTTTCGCCTGCTGCATCCCCGCAACTCTGACCTCGGAGATGCCCTGCCCCATGATGGCCTGGGATTTCCTGAACTCAGGTGGACAGATCATTTTCACATTACTCATCCTCGCAACTCTATGTGACCAGAGATGCCCTGCCACATGGCGGTCTGGCCAATGTCGCCTGCGACATCCTCGCAGCTCTGGTTTCCGAGATGCCCTGCGCTGAGGTGATCAGGCCACTTTCGCCAGAGAAATCCTCGCTTTCTGGGTTCCGAGAAGCCCATGCCGCCTGCGACATCCCTGCAACTCTGACCTCGGAGATGCCCTGCCCCATGATGGTCCGGCCACTTTCGCCTGAGACATCCTCGCAACGGTTCCGGGATGCCTTGAGGAGGTGGGCAGGCCCATTTCGCCAGAGACGTCCTCGCAATTCTGGCATCCGATCTGCTCTGAGCTGAGGTGGTCAGGCCACTGTCGCCTGAGACATCCCCACAACTCGGACCTCGGTGATGCCCTTGCTCATGGTGGTCTGGCGACCTTCGCCCGAGACATCCTCGCACCTCTGGGTTCCGAGATGCCCTGCGCTGAGGTGGTCAGGCCACTGTCGCCTGAGACAACTCCGCAACTCTGGCCTCGGAGATGCCCTGAGCTCAGGTGGTCCATCCACTTTCGCCTGCGGCATCCCCGCAACTCTGACCTTCGAGATGCCCTGCCCTATGGTGATCCAGCCACTTTCGCCTGAGACATCCTCACAACTCTGGGTTCCGAGATGCCTTGCGCTCAGGTGGTCAGGCCCTTTTCGCCTGAGACATCCTCGCGTGATCTACATTACAGCGCTGACCCCATCCTTGTGTTGGATTGGTGTCATATCATGCCACATCCCTTATGCGGGTATGGTGTTTCAGTTTGAGTGCCAGCCGCATTAGCTTCTTTTGTTTCCCTCGCTTCTCCCCTCATTCCTCTTTCCTGCTCATTTGTCCCTCCCTTCTCCTCCGATTTTTCGACTCTGCTGCATGCGCGCGCATGTGCGTTTTATGTTTTCAGAGTTTTACCAGACTATGCATCCGACTGTGCATCGGACTGTGCGGCATGTGCGCGCATGCGCGGCAGTGCTGTTGAGGCTTTTGTGGAGTTGCATGGGCATGTGCATTCGACTGTGCGGCATGTGCCGGCATGTGCGACCCCTTCTGGACTTCGATTTGAACGTGAGCACTATAGAAGTGAGCGCTATAGAGATGAGTCTGGTGTGCGTATAGCATTTTGCTCAAGACTCGCTTGCATACACCGCTAGGCAAACAGACTGTTTTATTCAAACCGCTGGGCAAACAAACTGTTTAATCCACTGGGCAAACAAACTGTTTTATTCAACTGGCTTACGCCATTCCGCCAACCGCCAGAAGGAGCGACAGCATGCGACGATCGCGGAGGGGATCCGGTGGCCTCCGGCCGAGCCCGCTCTTTCGTGCCCGGGTTGTGGTCGGGAGGCTCCCTGGGAGAAATACGAGCGTTTCTAACGGTGTTTCCCAGGGGCCTCTTGGAAGATTTCGGGGGGCACCCTGCCTGGGGCAGTCTTGAGAGGAGGAAGGAGCAGGAGGTTGGAGGAGGTTGGAGGATCAGCAGGAGCAGGACCAGGACCAGGACCAGGAGCAGGGGCAGGACAAGAAGTAGTAGTAGGAGGAGGGGAATAGGGGGAGGAGGAGGAGGAGGAGGAGGAGGAGGAGGAGGAGGGGAAGGAGGGGGAGGAGGAGGAAGGGGGGGAGGAGGAGGAGGAATAGGAGGAGGAGGAGGAGGGAGGAGGAGGAGGAGGAGGAGGAGGAGGAACGCGGCCTCGGGAGGCCTGGGAGCCCCCCCCTGCGCTTCGGGCGCCTCGGGCGCTTCGCCGCGCCGCGAGGCCGCCAGGCCTCCCACGCCCTGGCGCCTAGCCGCCCGCGACGGCCCCCTTTTCCTCCCTGTTCCCTTCCGCGCCCAGGAGAGACGTCCCTCCTCCTCCCCTGGGCCCGCCAGCGGACCACCTCCGTCCACTTTTTTGGCCCGCGGCCTCCTCCAGGAGGAGGAGGAGGCGGAGGCGGAGGAGGAGGAGGAGGAGGAGGGGGAGGATAAGGATTGCATTATTATGTCACTCGGCCAGTGTGCGCTACGGCCAGCGGTCTGCCGCTTCCGCACGCCAGACCACCCGCCCAGGCGCTCGGCAGCGAACGCCGCGCCCGGTGTTTCAACGCTGCAGGGCAGCCCTGCTGCCTCGCCCGCGGTGGGTTGCCGAACCCGGAGGACGACAAGCTCTCCAGGCTTGACAGAGGCTCCTCGACGAGGGCCGACTGCGTCGCCGAGCTGGTGGCGCACGGGTCGGCGGCCATGGAGAAGGTCCACGGCGCGCAGGCCCCAGGGCGCAACAATCTCATGGGTTGCTCGCCTTCTATTTCAGTTTGATCAAGACGTGGAGTCACGTCTCCTTGTGGGCCAGCGGAGCAATCCATGCGATTGTCGCGCCCGTGAGGTCGCGGCCGCTCACTTTGAGAAGGCGAAGGCCATGCCGGGAGTCGTGGAACACCTTTGCCGCGCAGAATGGCCTGAACACGCCCGCGGCGAGGTCAGCTTCCAATTGAGCAGCACGGCAGCACGGACTTGAACATCCGTCAGGAGGTGCAGTCCGAAAGTTTGGCTGACTAGCTGCTCTTCGTGTGGTTGGCCCGGGTGTGGTTCACGGTATACCCTATCGGGGATGGTGCGCCCAAATTGTTGCACATCCTTCTTATCATCCAGCCCTTATTCGTGGTGCTTTTAAGTGTTCCCGTCAGCAGGTTCAACAAGGACCTGGCCGCGGGGCAGCTCAAGCGGGAGTACGCCGCTCGCGCAGGCAAGCAGCTGGGCCAGGGCGTCTTCCAGCGGGGCGCTTTCCTGGAGGCAGCCGCCGGGCAGGCGCCAGGGGTCAAAGCGTCTCCGGCGCGCTGGTCGCGGGGCCGCGCTTCGCGGTTATCGTGCGGAAATATGATTCCCGTGCTCCGCCGCAGGTGCCGCAGGCGTACCCGCGGTGCCCGTTGGCCTTCTACGCAGCGGCGTACAAGGCCCTCGGCGTGGGCACGCCAACCAAGGGCGAGGACGCCGCTACAATTATTCTTACTACTACTACTACTACTACTACTACTACTACTACTACACTACTACTACTACTACTACTACTACTACTACTACTACTACTACTACTACTACTACTACTACTACTACTACTACTACTACTACTACTACTACTACTACTACTACTACTACTACTACTACTACTACTACTACTACTACTACTACTACTACTACTACTACTACTACTACTACTACTACTACTACTACTACTACTACTACTACTACTACTACTACTACTACTACTACTACTACTACTACTACTACTACTACTACTACCTACTACTACTACTCTACTACTACTACCTACTACCTGTTGACTACTACTACAACGGACTACTCCCTTACTGCTAACACTACTAACTGCTACACTAACTAACTACTAATACTACTTACGCTACTACTACTGCTACTACTACTACGACTACTACTACTACTACTACCACTACTACTACTACTACGACTACTACTACTACTACTACTACTTCTACTACTACTACTACTACTACTACTACTACTGCTACTACTACTACTACTACTACTACTACTACTACTACTCCTACTACTACTACCTACTACTACTACTACTACTACTACTACTACTACTACTACTACTACTACTACTACTACTACTACTGACTACTACTACTACTACTACTACTACTACTACTACTACTACTACTACACTACTAACTACTACTACTACTACTACTACTACTACTACTACTACTACTACTACTACTACTACTACTACTACTACTACTACTACTACTACTACTACTACTACTACTACTACTACTACTACTACTACTACTACTACTACTACTACTACTACTAATACTACTACTACTATACTACTACTACTACTACTACTACTACTACTACTACTACTACTACTACTACTACTACTACTACTACTACTACGACGACTACTACTACTACTACTACTACTACTAGGGCTGTTCGGGGTTGTTGTTCCGCTTAAAGAGGGTGTGAAGCGAGTAGAGGTTCGCGTTCGGGTTCGGGTTCGGGGCCGCGCTCGGAAAGAAAAACAATCATAAACAAAACAAGCAACGTATATTCACAACGACGCTGAGGCGAATTGCTCCCCATTAAGGTTCCAGTAAAAGTGGAGCGTTTCCCAGCCGCCAGAGCATTCCTTCAGATCCCGACATGCTCCTCGATTGGATCCCGCTAGACCTGGACCACGCCGCGCCCAGCGAGGAGCCGACGCCTATGGGGCCACGAACCGTGCGAAGGGTGTGCCGAAATGAAGCGCGAGGACGCTTGTAAACCCGGCCATTGGGTTTTCGGTGGGGCTCCCGATGGGGCAGCGAGCCGCGTGTGCCGAAATCAGTCGCGGGGGCGCATTTTAACGCTGCCACTACGGCGCGTGGTGGAGCTCCGTATGGCACCACGAGCCGTGTGAGGGGTATGCCGACATGAATCGCGGGGACGCACGTAAACTTGCCACTGGGGCCTGTGGTGGAACTCCCTATGGCGCCACGAACCGTGCGAGGGGCGTGCCGACGTGAATCGCGGGGACCCCTGCCATTGGGGCCTTCGGTGGTGGCCGCGAACTTTGTGACATGCGTGCCGGAATTAGCCGCGGGGGCGCACGTAAACCTTGCCATTGGGGCCTTCGGTGGAGCTCCTTGTGGGGCCACGAACCGGGTGAGGGGTGTGCCAGAACCCGCAAGAATCCTGAGGGAACTTGGAGACCCCCGAAAAGATTGGGGAACCCTCCAGAATCCAGAGGACTTTGAAGGATCCCAGGTTACACCAGACGAAACCGAAGGAACGCAAAGGAATCCAGAGGCATCTTGAAGAATGCAAAGGGGTCTCCAGCAACCAAGAGGACACCCGGGAATCTGGGGCCGTGAGCCCCGAACCCTGAGCCTTGCGCTTTGGGCCCTGGACCCTGAGCCCTAAGCCCGGTGGCCTCAGGCCTGAGCCCTGTGCCCCGTGCTCTGCTCCTTGCGCCCCGAGCCTTCAGCCCTGAGCCACGATCCCTGAGCCCTGGGCTCTGCGCCCTGCGCCCTGAGAACTGCGCCCCGTGCCATGTGATTTCCGCCCCGAATCCCGGAGCCATGATCCCTGAGCCCTGGTGTAAATGTTGATACAAATCTCTCCACCCACAACCTTTTGATGCAAGAAGAAATAGATAGAGTCTGATCTGATGTTATACCGAATCAGGCTAGACAGTCGTTGAATGCGCCCACCCTACCGCCAAAGCTGGCGGGCCCACAGCCAAAACGGCCGCGGTGAACAAGATAGTGCAAGCATGAGCGAGCGAGAGCAGCAGCAGAGATAATTCTAGTTATCTTCCTATATATCACATCCCTGCTAATACAACTTTCACACAGGAAAAGGAAACGTTGCTAAATAATGCCTTGGCGAATTCTGCAGCAAGCTTCTAGAAAATTCAATAATATTATCGGCTCGAACGGTCAAGCTACCGTCCGTACACCAAGCAACATATTTCAACATAAAAGAAATCCACGCACCGAGCAACATATAGTATGATATAAAAATATGTACATGATGTCTGCGCACCGAGCAACAGATACCAAGATATACAAATCTTTATCTGAGCTCTTGAGGGGGCGCTTTCACTCAGCATCTGTAAATAGCAATCCAAATCACTCATCATCCTCACCACCATTCACATCTGAGCCACTGCCATGGCTGGCTCAAAGATATCGTTACATATTTGGTAGTGGAATTCAGCGTGCACGCACTGCTGACTTGATGATGCTGTATGCAATGTAGCAATTGATGCTCGGGTCGAGGTTATAACTCCTGCTCTCGTCTGCGTCCAGCTTGAGACACCGTCCTAGGCAGTTTGCATAGTGCCTGCCCTTCGTATAGATCGTCTCGTAGCTGTCACCCTCGTACTTGCCACTCCTGATTATCGTCGGTCCCATGGTCTCCAGCCACTGCCTCAGTAGAGCACTATCTCCCAGCATGATTGGTCCATCTTCCATGATCTGGTCGTCATAGGTCTCTGGATCGGCTCGTACTGCGAGTGTTGTTGTCGTAGCTTTCGGCGTAGCCTTCGCCGTCCTGGATTTGACCTTGACCGGCTTCTCGGGCAACTCCGGCTTGAACAGGTTGTCGCTGCTTGAACTATCCACCTCCGTCGGCTCAGCCGTGTCCTCGTCGTCGGCCTGCTTAGGCTGCATGGTGTAGATGAATATGATGATACCCGCGATGATAGAGACTATTGTCACCACCGTAGGAGACATCGAAAGACAAACTCCATACACTGCAAGTGCACAGAGTTGAAACATAACTACAACTTGGTCAGGTATCTGGTTCTCTGCGCACCACTCCTCCCCATCGGGTAGTTGTCCGCCAGCTCTTCCGTGTAGAATGCCTCGACGTAATCCTCGTATTGAGTCTCGTCCTTATCGTCGTAGAAGCACTCATCCACGTAGTTGTACGTCTCCACCGGCCACGTAGTGATCTCCTCGTCGTCTCTCCCGGTGTCGTCGCACAGCTCCTGCTTGACGTACTTGGCCATCTTCGCGTTTAGCTCGTCTACCTCTTTGTTGGCTGCCACCTTCTCTGGTCCAACAAGCTTTCGTCCGCGTATTGATGGTGCCCTGTCATCAGGCCCAAGATTCCACAAATTTGATGTAACTATCTTCCTCGCGTAGCCTCGTGGAAGTATTTTCGTCAAACAGTCTGCTAGCATCTGTTCGCTCTTGACCCACTTGATGCTGACCTCTTTGAGTGACTGCCGCAATATAGCCGTTTCCAAAGAAAGCCTCCCGTCCGTCATAGAAATATTCTCCTTTGCGATCGCGTCGTATAGGCTCTTGCAGTCGGTCACCCGAATGCATTTCACCAGGCAGGTGTCGTGCACAATCTCGGTCATGTCCATCTCCGGGTACAGGATCTCCGCCAGGGTAGACCTCGTCCATATCAACATGTCCACTGAATCCGCACATGAGTAGGCCTCCGCCGGTAGAGTAGATCGCACCACTCGTTGAATCTTGGAAGACTGCCACCCAACGCAGTGTACCTTGTACTTGTTGCTGTGGTCCTCGTTGATCTTCTTGTCGCCCGGCATGATGAAGCGTCCGCGTTGTGATCTGTGCTTCGGCAGATTGTCGAAAGCACTGTCGGTGACATTGATCACCATGGTCTTCCACAGGTTCAGGCCTGCTGAGAAACTGATCAGCAAGTCGCCCCGCTTCTGAATCCGCCTGACGGCCGCGCTGCCGTCCTGTAGGTCCTTCACCGTCGGAGCTCCCAGCGGAGATGCCAGTCGGGATGCCTCGAAGGCCTCTTCGAAACAGATCACTCGCGCAGCCCATTGCAGTTGTCCAACTACCATTCGTAGTCCACGATGCTCTGCATGGGTCAAGGTGCTGTCTGGTGCCTTGCTGCGCTCTCTGGAGATACGTACAGTGTGCATCGACTTCACGTAGGCCTCCATGGTGACGTTGATGCTGCCGTCCCTGTCTTGCTTGTAGGCCCGGCCACATAACGTCGCCTGCTCCTTCCTCGCGTACTTGACCTCGCCAAAGTCAATATCCTTCTTCAGGTCCTTCATGATCTTGGCGCCCTCCGGGTCGTCCTGCTTGATGCCCATGAGGAAGTCGTCCACGTGCAGGCACATGATCCCGATGATCGTGCCCTTCGCATTGCGTTTGATGAAGGTCGCGGGCTCGAAGCTCAGGCCTTCCCATCCAAGCTTCACGAGCGTCTCGCGTAGTGCCACATACCACGCACGAACTGCATCGTTTGTCCCGTAGATGCTCTTGTTTAACTTCAGCAGGTCGCCTGCCTTCACTCCTGGGATGTTGCACTTCCCGAGGTTCGCCGGGATACGGAGGTAGAGCTCGCGTGTGATGGCTTTGCCTTGCAGAAAGGCTCCCTTCACATCGGCGATGACTAGGTCCAAGTTGAGACTTGATACGATGCTGCACAGGAGTAACGTCATCTGTGCTGAGACTGTAGGTGAGTCCCGTCGTAGCTTGTCGACGAACTCCTCCTCGTAGCCTCTCCCACAGATCCTGGCCTTCGGCTCGAAGGTCGTGGGGTCCTTATCGGTCAAGACCACCTTGGAGTTCAGTATCTTGTCCGGGTCGGCCTTGTCGACTGCTGCTCCTGATATGTGGGTTGCTGCATCGTGCTTGCACCACGTGTTCCACTCCTTCTCCACCGCCTGCTGCATCTTCTTCCACTTGAGCTTGTCGTCGCCCAGCGTCTTCAGGTTGATCTCTTGATGTTTGTTGGCTCTCGTCGGTTGGCTGCACATCCGCTCGGCCACGAACGCCTCGACGAGCAGCGGTGTATCTGCCAGCTGCTTGACTGGCCCAGTTTGTGCCCGGGCTCGTTTGATGCTGATCGGCACATCGTCCAGCAAGAACTCCTTGATCGTGACTGGATGCTCCTGGCGCTTGCCCTGCGCAGGCTGTCGCGTACTTGACGATGATGTAGCCGGCTGATCCTGCGGTGCCTCTGCTGGTGCTGCTGCCGTTTCCTCCGCCGCCTGGCGTTCCTCCATGTGCCTCTGGATCCTGGCAGGTGCTCGTAGCTGAGCTCGATCGTCCAGAGCGTCGTCCCGCTTGGTCTGTTTGAGCTTCAGGTCCTTCTTGGTGTGCTTCTTGCCTCCGCGCTTCACCTCCTTAGGTTCCTCCATGGTCTTGTCGGTGTTGGTAGGTTCCTGCGGGGCTGCTGCAGGCTGTTGGCCACCTCCTGGTCCATCTCCGGCTTCCTCTTCCTTTCCCAGAGTGATCTCCTCGATGTTCGTGATGGGGTCTTGCGATACCACATCGTCGATGATCTGAGGATTGGCTGTCCGGTCCACTCTCGAGATATCTTGAACCAGGTCGTGCGTGTCCAAGTTGAAAAGCCGCCGCCTCTCGATCTTGTACCCAGGTGTCGGGTCAGGTTGGTTGTGCGATGCACGGTCTTGCTATGAGTGTTTAGTCTGTTGCACCCCTGCAGTTATCACCCGTTTCCATAACTGCCTGGGCTCAAGCTTGATCGTCCAAATAGCTGTCTGACTTTCACTTTTCCCCCTCCTCCCTTTTCCCTCTCTTCCCCTCTCTTTCCCTTCCCTCCCCCCCCCCTCTCCCCCTTCCTTCTTTTTCTTTCCCCTTCCCTCTCTCTTCCTTTTTTTTTTTTTTTCTCCTTTTTTTTTTTTTTTTCTCTCTTTTATTTTTGTTTATTGATGAGTGTTTAGTCTGTTGCACCCCTGCAGTTATCACCCGTTTCCATAACTGCCTGGGCTCAAGCTTGAAGCGGGCATGCTTGCGCATTCTCCGACCACCGCGGCAGGAGCGATAGTCGCCTTCTGGGCCGGCTTTGCGGCCCACGGCTGGCTCGGGCCTGCGGTGGTTCCTGAGCCTGACTGGCCTCGTGACGGGCCAGGGCACGAGCTGGAGGACCCCTCTACCAGCTCGTCCTTCACCAGCGTGACGCGGGAGCCGTGCCCCGCCTTCGACCCGCAGATCCATTGCCCGGCGCCACCGGCGCCACCAGCGCCCACTCCAGCGTCCCCTGAGGCGCTGCGCGTGGTGGGCGAGGGCGTGACCGCGACCGTCGAGGTCCCGGTGGTGCCGGCGAGCGCGATCGTCGTCGCGCTGCAGGCCTTCGTTGGCTGGGGCTGCTGCCGCTGGTGCGAGGGCCGGGCTGCGGCACGGCGCGGGCTTGAGCCCGTCGGAGAGGCGCGGATCCACGTGGCGTGATGGCGCTCGTCGACGGGGCCGTGCCTGGCATGCGGGTGCTGGTGCAGTATTCGTCGGATCCAGGCTGGACGCATGAGCGGATTCTGTGCTGGCCCGCGGCTGCCGACCTCTCGGAGTGGATGGTGTACACTGCTGGCAACCATCTGTATCCTGAAGGGCGGGCCGACTACACCTCAGTGGTGAAGTGGACTGGCAAGCGGGTCTACCCGCCGGGCACGACCAATGTTGTCGCCTTCAGCCGGCCCCTGACGAACGAGGAGCTTCTCAGCGTCGTCAAGCGGGGCCGCGGTGAGGCGATCGCGGACCACGGCAACGCGGCTGCCACCTGGGCCGGGACGGGCGTGACCTGGACCGGTCGCCGCCTCGCAGTGCCGGACGTGATGGCGGTCGACGCGCCGAGGGTCGAGCGGCGGCTGCGCGGCAAGCAGGCCCGCCCCGCCGAGGCCGAGGCGGCTGCGCCGCTCGCCGACGCCGACGGAGGCGCTGGCGCCCCCGGGCCGCGGCCGCCGCCGCCCGAGGAGCTGCCCCCAGGCACCTGGGTGCTAAGCTCGCTCGACGGCGGCGCCGACTTCGGGCTTGAGGTGAGGCTGTCGCCGAACGCCGTCGTCCGGGGCAGGTACGGGGTCGACCAGGACTCGCTGGGCGAGTGGTTCCCGATCGAGTACGTGACCGACGACGCGTTGGAGCGGTGGCGCGAGGATAAGCTGGTGGCGGCCGACAAGCTCCGACCCGCCCGCGAGGCCTTAGAGGAGAGGCTCTTCCCTGGCCGCGAGGCCGGCGCTGGCGGGACCCGCACCCCTCCGCCAGAGCCAGAGGGCGGGGGGCTTGGCCCCGAGTGGGTCGCCACTCGCGAGAAGGAGGACTTGCGCACTTGCTGGATCGATACCGACGAGACCGGGGCCAGGTTCAAGGAGTGGAGGAAGGTCGTGCAGGAGAGCACGCAGGAGATCTTCTCGGACTCGAGCATCCGTGGGCCTCCCGCCTGCCTCGAGATTTGTCGTAAGATGTATCGCCACGGTGGCGCGCCCAAGATGTGGTTTCAGGAGTGGTGCAAGGAGCAGGGCGCGACCAGGAAGGATCGCGCCTACCACGAGGTGCAGACCTTGATCGAGGTGCTGTACCTGGCGGGGACCTACGACCAGCTCAACATGGGCGCCCTGGCGTCGTTGGAGGTGGTCTCGCGGCGGCTGCTGCAGTACGTGGAGGCCTACGCGCACGGGGCCGAGAACGCGAACTGGGGCGCGGCGAAGCACCTGGGCGGCACGACCAACCCGCTCGACTTGGTGCCCGACGCGCTCCGCAGCTATGCCAGCCGACTGTCCAAGGAGGAGCAGGAGCTGGAGGCGCTGCGGATGCGGTCCCGCGTCCCCGGCGCTGCTCCAGCCGACGGCGCGGGCGCGGCAGCCGCGGCCGTTGTCTCTGGCGGCCTGCCCGCCGCTGGAGCTGCCGGCGGCGCCGCGGTCGGCGCTGAGGGAGCTGATGCGGCCGGCAGGGGCCGCGGTCGAGGCGGGCGGGGCCGTGGCCGCCGCCCGCCGGGCACATGGCGCCCGAGGCCGAGGGGGGCGAGTGCCCGACCGTCTCCCGCAGAACGAAGGGCAGCTCGGGGCTCCGTGGGTCGGCCTGCCTGCCCATAGCCCCGTTGGCGGCGCTCCCTGACGACTGGTGCGACGGCCTGACGCCTGGTCAGCGGCGCCGCTGGCTGCGAGATGGCAACGCAGCCTGCAAGAGCTTGAATTACTTGCACGGTGGTGAGCATCGCGGTGGCACGGCGCCCGAGGGGAGCGTTAGCCAGCGTAAGATGGATCTCATCAGGGCCGATGTGCAGCAGCGCGTCTTCTCGGCGGCTCGTCGCTGGATTGACGTTGACAGCGCCATCACAGAGAAGGAGGCTTTGGCCAAGCTTCTGAAGGGCAAGGCGGGTTACGCCCCTCTTGGCTCTACCAGCATGGGCTCCTACGAGTACTCGCGGGCCAGCTTGCCGGACAGCGTCCTGGACGCCCCCAGTCTGGCCCAGATGCTACCTGCGGAGGCGAGGATTTTTCTCGAGGAGTACTCCACCAAGATGCTGCTTCCCCCTCGTGAGGCGGCACTAATACGAGAGCTTCATGGACTTCCTGGTTGTCATACTGACCCTCTGCTGCTCCAACGTCCTCGGAGTTACGCGAAGTTCGTGAGACGGGCGCTCAAGATCGGGCTCGTGACTTTGACCCGACGACCTTTGAGCGTTCTTGGACTGTTTTTTTGTAAAAAAGAAGGATGGTGAGCGCCTGCGCCTCATCGTGGACTGTAGACGCAGCAATGCTCTTTTTCCTCCCCCGCCTGGTGTCGACTTGCTGTCAGGTGAAGGGCTTGGCCGCATCGAGGTGCCGGTGCTCAAGGAGGGGGACCTCAGCGAGCTGCGCGTTGTCCTGGGGGTCGGCGACGTCGCCGACTGCTTCCATCGGATGAAGCTGGACGGCGACATTCGGCGCTACTTCTGCTGGCCGCCGCTGTTAGCCTCTGCCACAGGCGAGACCCTCATCGAGGGTCAGGCGGCTGGCGACTCGGAGATGGTGTGGCCCATGAGTCAGAGCTTGCCGATGGGCTTCTCATGGTCGCTTTTCTTCGCGCAGGCGGCCAACCAGTCGCGGCTCGATCGGCAGCCGTCCTTGGCAAGGAGCTTGCGGCTCAGTGATCAAGGGCCGCCTCTTGTCCTTCGCCGCGGGCCACATAATGAGGACCTCGGCCACTTCATGTACGTCGATAGCGCCGGCGTCCTTGGTTTGTCAGACACCGCCGTCCGCTCAGCCCTTTACGAGGCCCAGTCCGATTTTGATCGTGACCATCTCAAGTTTCATGAGGTTGAACTTCACGTGGGAGGTGGTCGTTCACTGGGCTGCCACCTGGATGGAGCAAGGCTCTGCACGCGGCCTACGGACGAGAGGTTCGCAGCCGTGCGGAAGGGCCTGCGATGTCTCCTCAGGCAGCGCAAGGTTGCCGGGTGGCAGCTTGAGATGGTGCTGGGCCACATGACGTTCATGGCCTTGGTACGGCGCGAGCTGCTGTCTATCTTTCACGCAGTGTACGCTTTCGTGACGAGCAGCTATCACACCTTTTCAGTCCTTTGGCCTACTGTTCGAGAGGAACTGGAGTGTTTCTTGGGATTGATGGTGATGCTCGAGGCTCGCTGGGACCGCGACTGGATGCCGTTCGTTTACTCGTCGGACGCCAGCCTCTACGGATACGGCGTCGCAGAGGCGGAGTTCGACTCTGCCCAGGTGGCTCTCGTCGGCCGCATCTCGGAGCTGAGTCGGTGGCGTTTGGGCGCTGGTCTGGCTCGTCAGCACGCCTTCGAGAGTGCCGGGTTTCTTCTGAACTCAGAGACGGGCGAGGTTGTCCGCGACGCCGAGGGGGCGCCGAGGCGGCTCGACTCCGAGCTGCTGGACATCCTCAACAGCGAGCGCTGGGAGTGCGACCCGGGGTTCCCCGAGGTCCCGCACGAGCTGCTTCACGATTCCCACTGGAAGACCGTGATGGCAGATCGCTGGGTCTTTGCTGACGATATTCTGAGGCTTGAGGCCAGAGCACTGGTGAAGGCTGCCTCTCGTGCGGCCCATTCTCAGCCAGTCAAAGACTGCCGCGTCCTCCTACTGGGGGACAATCTCTCGGTAGTGCTCTGTTTTCGTCGTTTCAGGTCCAGGGATTTTCGGCTGCTAATTCAGGTCCGACGTTTTGCTGCGCTCTGTCTGGCGAGAAACATCAGATTTGTTGTCCGATGGATACCAAGCGAGTTCAACTCTGGCGATGAAGGCAGTCGGAAGTTTGATCCAGAATATGACAGCACCAAGACCCTCGTATCCCATTTAGGCTCAAACCAGGCCTTGGGTCCCCTGCCCTCAGGCTCCTCGCGGCAGTGCGATGGAGGGGGCCCAGCCGGCCTCGCCGGGCCGCCAGCGGACGCTGCAGCGCGGCAGCCTGCCGCCGCAGGCGCCGGCCGCGGGCTCCCCGCAGGAGCCGGCGGCGAGTGCGCCTCGCAGGGTGCGCACCCTGAGCCCGGGGGCGAGCGCGAGCAGCTCTGCGGCGGCCCCGCCGGCGAGGCGAGCGCGTGAGCTGGACGCGTCCCAGGGCCTGGATGCGAGGCTCGTGGCTGCCGCCCCGCCGCACTGCCCGGCGCAGACGGACACCGTGGAGGCCTTCCTCGAGACGCCGGCAGGCAAGCTGACTCCAGCAAGCGCCGGCGTCCCCGCGGCGGCCGTGGACGCGGGCGCCTCACAGAGCTACGAGAGCAGCGACGTGGAGGAGCGGCGGCTGGTGACCGTCTCGCGCCGGAACCTCGAGCTTCGGGGCAAGGCTCGCGTCCGCAGGGCCATCCAGGCCCACGGCAGCGACATCTGGAGGCACGGCCACAACACGGGGCTGAGCTACTTGGAGAAGCGCTCGGTGGGGGCCAGGTCGCTGGAGACCTACCGAGAGTGCGCCCTCGCGTTCTGTGCCTGGGCAGGCTTCTTGCTGACAGCCATGCCCGCGTCGGCCGTGCTGGACGTGAAGTTGGTCGAGTACATGAACAAGCTCTTCCTCGAGGGGGTCAAGAGCTGGCGTGGAGAGAAGCTCATTGCTGCGATGATGTTCTTCCACCCGGACTATGGGAAGTCGGGTGGCCTCTACATGCCGCGTGCCCTTCGTACGCTCAAGGGCTGGAAGCGGCTCAGCCCATCAAGATCGCGGAAGCCCTTGGTGTTCGCGATATGGGCGGGCATCGCGGTCGAGATGGCCAGGCTGGGCGCTCCTCTCGCTGGGGTGATGGTGCTCATCATGGTGGAGTGCTATCTTCGACCCGGCGAGATGCTGGGGCTGACGTCGAACTCGTTCTTGCCGCCTTGCAGCCACGCCGTGGACAACTGGGTGCTGCTCCTCTTCCCGGAGAGCGGCACGGCGCGCAGCAAGACGGGGTCGTCGGACGACTCGATCCCGATCGATTCGGGAAGGATGGCCTGGATGCATCACATCTACCGGGCCCTTCGCGATCGAGGGTCGTCTCAGCCGCTGCTCGGCCTGACCTACCCGCAGTTCCTGGCGCTGTTCAGGCGGGCGGCTCACAACATCGGGGTCGACGCGGTGCCCTACCAGGGGAGACACTCCGGGGCAAGCTTGGACAGGGCCTCGAACCGCCGGACTCAGGAGGAGGTCCAGAAGCGCGGGCGCTGGGCCACACTCACCTCGGTCAAGCGCTACGAGAAGGCGGGCAGGCTGAACGAGTCGTGGGAAGGCCTGTCGGAGCTCACGAAGTCGTTCTGCGTGGCTGCTCTGAGGGTGCTGGAGGATGTCATCCTTCACGGCCGCCCCGCACCCGTTCCAGCATCCCAGCGCCCCACGGCCTGAGCGGGGCCGCCGCCTGCGCTGTGCTCAAGGCGCAGAAGGCTCCGTATCTCTTGGATCTCTTCGCCGGTGGTGGAGGGGTCGCCGCGTGGGCTCGCAAGCTGGGGATACCTGCCATCAGCTTAGACCTTCGGCAGGGCGCTGATCAGGATGTGTGCAGTGCTGCTAACCTCCGCATCATCGCGGATCACTTTCGCCGTGGTCTCATTCGTGCTTGTGTAGGTTCTTTTGTTCTTGCGCTTTTGTTTTGTTTTTTGTTGTGTGTTTTTTTTTTTTTGTGTGTGTGTTTGTTTTGTCGGTGTTTTGCTTTGTTTGGATTTTTTGATGTGTCTTATTTTTTTGTTTTTGTTTTTGGGGAACATGAACACAAGTTGTTTTTGTTTTTTGTGCTGTGATGATTGCGCCTCCGTGCGCGTCCTTCTCGCTGGCCCGGAACAGGTATCCCGTCAGGAGTGCCAAGTTTCCTCAGGGCCTACCACGATTGCGAGCCCATGATCGTGAAACAGTAAAGATTGGAAACTTATGTTTAGCTGTCGCAGTCTACATCATTCGGTTGTGTGTTCAATTCAAGATCCCTTATGCTATGGAGAATCCAATGGGCTCGTACTTGTGGCGGCAAGCTAATGTGGCTGCTCATGTTCTTCCGCACTCGTGGGCTCTAGACCTGCATCAGTGCGCTTTCGGTGCTCATTGGAGAAAATCCACGCGGATCGTCATCGGCTGCCCCACCGAGTCCGGTAACCTGGCTATCAATTTCCCGGATCGCCTCAGATGCCACGGGAAGCATGGTTTCTGCTCGTTCCGTCCTGGTCATAAACATTTGATTTTGGAGGGTAAAGCGATGACCTCAAGGGCCGCCCAATATCCTTATCGTCTGGCAAAGTTCCTCGCTAAGATTCTACTCGACCTGTAATATGTGCAGTGCTGCGTTTTCGTTGCTTCGAGGTTTTCTCGCACTACATCAAGGTTGACGCCTTCCCGCACCTCCGTACGGCAATGGTCTGGGTACCGCTGCGCTGAGAACTTCGACTATGCCAAAGGGTTTGGATGTTTATATTCTGGCTTCTGTCTTGCACGTCTGACGGCTCTCGAGAACCTTGGCGGAATCCATTCGGTATCAGATTGCACCACCGAAAAACAATCACTAGCATGGTTGTGCGATGCACGGTCTTGCTATGAGTGTTTAGTCTGTTGCACCCCGGCAGTTATCACCCGTTTTCCATAACTGCCTGGGCTCAAGCTTGCCCGCCCTCGGCCACCCTGGACCTGCGTACATAGTGCACAAACAATTTTCACCTCCTTCTTTCCCCTAACGGGGAGCGGATTTTTATATTCTGGCTTCTGTCTTGCACGTCTGACGGCTCTCGAGAACCTTGGCGGAATCCATTCGGTATCAGATTGCACCACCGAAAAACAATCACTAGCAAGAACCGGGGCGTTCCTGACGTTATCCAGCTGCCTCAGGTCGGTCTTGCCCTGGCTGCTGGCCGCCACTGCTCCCAAGATGGTGTCCCAAGCTTGGTGCGCTCGAACAAGTCGTGCTCGAAGGTC
>CAUYUJ010020401.1:150374-157632 GCA_963575745.1 Prorocentrum cordatum
CGCCGAGTGGCGCTGAGTGGCGTTGGGTGGCGTTGAGTGGCGCTGAGTGGTGCTGAGTGGTGCTGAGTGGCACGGATTGGCACTGAGTGGCGCTGAGTAGCTCTCAGGATTAGGTTTGAGTGGCGCTGCCTGGCGTGACTGGCGCTGAGTGGCGCTGAGTGGCGCCGTGGTTTTTTCCGCCCGAGTGGCCGTCACGGTGTTCCTGGTTTTGCGCTTCGACTGTCAGCAGTGCGAAGTTCGCGTGCGTGGGACGTGAGGTCCCAACCGCCTTCCTCTGGGCACGTGTGCCGTGCCCCCTCGACGCAACCTACAGTCGGCCCTGATTGGACAGGACACGCGAGAGGACACAAGACCCTTCCGAAGGCCACATTGCCATGGGGGATGTAGGGGACATGGGTCGCGAGGCACAGGACATAAGGGTATCCAAGGGCACCCTTGATTTGGCAGTGTCGACCTACTAATCAGGGCCGACTGTCAAGCCTTTTGTTGACAATCCCCATCGCTGTGCAGTCGTAGTGCCCTGGTGGGCAATGTCTCTGTCTGCGCGGGCTACCACAACGAAAGCACGAACTGCAGGGCCGCCAAGTTGGCTCAACCTCTGCTATGCACGAACAGAGCCAGGGGCCAGGATGATTGCCAGGTCATACCTTTGCAAGGGCAGGCAGCCTCAGCCCAACAACAGGAAACGGAAGGTAACATTCCTACCCTCACCCTGGTCCTCTCGACTTGGGAACGTAGCCGTTGGGGTACAACATCCTTCTCCTCCCCATTGGTGCCACATCGTCCTTCTTTTTCACCCCACGACGACGACGACGATGACCACGACCACGACCACGACCACGACGACAACGACAACGACGACGATGTGGAGAAGGCCACGGTCCTGGCCGTCGGGCTGGTGCCCGCGACTCGCCAGAAAGTGGAGCCGACGGGGGGCAAGGCTCGGCCGAGGCCTCAACGCCAGCAGGGATTGCCATCCCTGCCGCAGGAGAGGAGGGACAACAGGCGGGTGGACGTCTGCTTCGCCTCCTCAGCCTCGACGCCACCAGCGTCGGCTGACTACACGGTCTCTCCGCGCCCGATGACCTCGTCCGATAGGGGCGTTCTTGTCAGAAAGATCGGGACGAGTGATCACAGCTCGACGAAAGTGATTGAGCTGTTGTGTTCGCCTGTGTGCAAGGGGCACCCTGCTGTGCCCGCATGGTCAGTATCCTCAGTACCGTCCCATGTATCCTCCTCTTCCCAGCCCTGGCCAGAGTCTCCCCAACGTGGCGGCGCAAGCCGCCCCCGCCACCGCTCCCGACCCGACCGCACCCGCTGCCGCCGCCACCGCCTGCAGCTGCTGGACGTGACCCTCCCCCCCTCCTGTCATGGTGGTTGTGCTCGTGCCGCAGTGTTCTCCCTCCTGAGCCCGCGTCACTCTTCCTCCTCCGCCTCCTCCTCCACCTCCTCCTCCTCCTTCTCCTCGTCCTCCTCCTCCTGCTCCTCCCCCTGCTCCTGCTGCTGCTGCTCCTCCTCCTCCTCCTCCTCCTTCTCCTCGTCCTCCTCCTCCTCCTGCTCCTTCTCCTGCTACTGCTGCTGCTGCTGCTGCTCCTCCTCCTCCTCCTCCTCCTCCTCCTCCTCCTCCTCCTCTGCGTCCTAGCCCTCCTCCCGCTACCGCTTATACTCGTGTTACTGTTCTTCTCCCGCCTCCCTCCCCACCCGGCCCCGCAGCCCCCGGCCGAGGACAGCCACGGCATCGTGCGCCAGGCTGCCCTGGAGGCCATACCAGCATTGGTGGTGAAGGCTCCATCGTGCCCCCCTCCAGCCTCCTCCGATTCAGTAGCGGAGGGAAGTGAGGCGGCGGAGGAGGAGGAGGAGGAAGAGGAGGAAGAGAAAGAAGAGGAGGAAGAGGAGGAGGATGACGAGGAGGCGAAGGATGAAGAGGAGGAGCGGAGGAGGAAGAGGAGGAGGAGGAGGAGGAGCTCCGCATGATCGCCTGCCCACCCGCCGCCGCGGCCAGCGGCGCAGGGTCCGACGAGCGCCTGCATGATCGCGATGCCCAGGCGGCAGGTCAGCACCTGCAGGTCAGCCGGGCGCCTCACCGAGCCACCGGCCGCCTTGGTGATCCACCCCGACTTTGAAGTGACACAGGGTTGGGCCCCCGAGTTCGAAGCGACGTCCAGCAAAGCGTGAGCATTCGGCCCAGAAGTGCCGCGCCAAAGCTTGACTGTGTCCGCTGCCGAAGGGGCAAGCGCACGGGCCGCCCGAACCCTGGCTTGACCGTGATCGGACGAGGCGTCGAGAGCCCCCCGGGAGGGGCGGGGGCGCCCCAGGGAGCTCGGGCTCGCGCTTCGCGGCTGTCGCTCCTCCTGCCCCTCATGCTCCTCCTCATGCTTCGCATGCTTCTCCTCCTCTTCCTCCTCCGCCTCCTCGCCCTCCTCCTCCTCCTCCTGATCATCCGCCTCCTCCTTTCCTCCTCCTCCTTTCCCATCCTCCTCCTCCTCCTCCTCCTCCTCCTCCTCCTCCTCCTCTTGCTCCTCCTCCTCCTCCTCCTTTCCCATCCTCCTCATCTTCCTCCTCCTCCTCCTCCGCTCCTTCTCCTTATAAGTATTTCCTCCCTGTCGCACCCCGAGGCTGGTCGAAAGGGCGGGCTGGGCGTTTCGCTCGAGAATATTTGAGACTGCCTCACCTGATATGACCCTGCAGCTGAGAAGCTGGCAGCGGCTTCACATATGGAGGGCGTGTCGCTCTCAAAATGCGATTCTCGCCCAAGCGCCGCACGCATTCTCTTTAGACATGTGCAAGCGTTTCGCGAGTTGAGAACGGGCCGTTTTCAAAATGTGGCTCTCGCCTTGGCGCCGCGCACACTCGTTTTTAGCATGTGCAAGAGCTTCACGGATGGTATCGCCTTAGCGCCGCGCGCATTTTTTATAAATTGCAAGAGTTTCGCGGATTGAGGGCGGCTGGTGTTCAAAATATAACTCTCGCCTTATCATCGTGCACACTCGTTTTAAGCATTTGCAAGACTATCGCGGGTCCCCATGGCCAACGTGCCAGAAATGGCGTTGGAAGGACTCAAAGTTGTGAGGGCGTAACAGTTACGTTGATTCGCGGTGTTGAAGTCCCAGAAATGGTCAAAGGCTTCAGCATCGTCAATACGCATCAATCATGTTGATTCGGAGCGTTGGAAGCCCGAGAATGTTCCCTACCTAGGCTCTGCCTAGAAGGGTTCTTACCGTGTGTGCTTAAAGGGCTGGGCAGTGGGCCCCGCCCCGGGCGGTTCCCCCGGCATCCGCCCCGCGGTTCCCCCAGTGACGTCCCCTTAGTTTAGCGTTGCTTATCTCATCTTAGCTTAGCTTAGCTTAGCTTAGCTTCATCTTAGCTTCGCTTAGCTGTAGCTTAGCTTAGCTTAGCTTAGCTTTGCCTAGCTTAGCTTAGCTTAGCTTAGCCTAGCATATCATAGCATAGCCCAGCATAGCATAGCATAGCGCAGCATAACATAGCATAGCATAGCATAGCATAGCGCAGCATAGCACAGCATATCATAGCATAACGCAGCATAGCATAGCATACCATAGCCTAGCATACCATAGCGCAGCCTAGCGTAGCATAGCATAGCGCAGCATAGCATGGCATAGCATGGCATATCATAACATAGCATAGTGCAGCATATCATAGCATAGCAAGTGCAAAAGCAAAGCAACATCAAACGGCTTAGCTTAGCTTAGCATAGCTTAGCTTAACTAAGCTACAGCAACAGCAACGGCAAAGCAAAGCACTAGCAACGCAACGCAAAGCAAAGCAATCGCAAAGCAAAGGAAAGGCACAGTAAAAGCAATGTGCAACAGTACGATCAGAGAGCCCACCCGGTGAGTGAATGCAACAACATGCGTGTGTGTGCGAAGGCAAAGCAACAGCAAAACCAAGCAAAAGCAAAAACAAGCAAAAGCAAAGGCAACTACGACGATGAGGAGAAGGAGGAGGACGGCGTTTACCGTTACTACTAATGCTGCTTTCCTAGGGGCTCCAACTTCTAGGTAGGGTCGCACTGGGGTATTTTTTTTAGCACGGTTCAGGATCTTCAAACGGTGCTTTCTCAACGAGGCAGTTCCTTCAGTGGAAATGAGCCCTTGTAGTTCGCGGGGCCTGTGAAGAGGGAGATTTGAGGGAGGATTTATCCCAACATCGTTGATGAGTCTTGGGTCTCCACTGGTCCTCCTCCTCCTCCTCCTCCTCCTCCTCCTCCTCCTCCTCCTCCTCCCAACCCCGTGCTGACGCCGTTCGATAGTGAGTAAGGGGAACAGCTCTGGGGACGCACGGGGCGCCACTAAGAGTTCACTGGGCACGAGAGCACCCTCGAGTAACATTTTAACCAGTGAGTGGCTGTGCGGCAGTGGCGTAGGACTACGTGACCTCACATTCAAGCCAGGCACGCCGCCCCAAGGAGGTTGTGTTACGAGGGCCGTTCCAGTGGCTGCTTGATGGCCCCACTGCCGTCGCGAGCGCGGCAGCCCTCGACAGCGTCGGTCTCATGTAGGCCCCGTGCAACCCTGGATGCCCACCCCTGTCGATGAACAGGAGTTGGCATCCGCTTGTTGTGCCTTGGTGGCTAGGAAAAGTTGGCATCCGCCCTCGTGTCGAAAGCTAGGATGCCCAGCCCTGTCGATGAATAGGCATTGGCATCCCGCCCTCGCAGTGAAGACACTGCTTGGCACATGAGAATTCTGACCATGTCAATGGCCATGCGACGGTCGTTTGCAGTTGCGGGCGAGGCAGCTTTCGACACTGACGACCACAAGTTGGCGTCGTGATTGTTTGGATGCCCATCCTTGTCGATGGACAGGCATGGCATCCCGCTGTCGCAACGAAAACATCGTTGGGCATCCGGAAGCTATGGTTCACGCAATGACCGCGAACAGGCCATCCTGCCATAGCAAACGCTGCATCTTCCGACGCTGAAGGTGTCAAGTCGGCGACGTTCTGGCATGGATGCCCACCCCTCTCGATGGACACGTGTTGGCGTCCACACAGTGTGCCTCAATCAGGATGCCCGTCCCTGTCGACGGACGGGCTTGGGTATCCCGCCCCCACAACAAGGGCGTCGCTTGGCATGCGAGCACTTTGGCCCGCTTGATAGCCGCGTGTTGGCCACGTTGCCGTTGCAGGCGCGGCAGCCTCCGACATCGACCGTGTCTAGTAGGTGACGCGTTAGCTCGGTTGCCCAACCCTGTAGATGCAAAGGCAGGGGCACCCTCTTCTCGTACCTGACGCTCGGATGCCCATCCCTATCAATGGACAGGCATAGGCATCCTTCCCGCGCATGAGGTTTTGCCAGGCATCCGGGAACCTCCCATTCCCTTGCGCACGCAGAGCATGCGAGCGCTGTCTAACACAATCTGGTTGTAAACATGCGTATGTACGCGTAATCATACAACTCACACGCCGTTGATGCGACCAGACGCGAGACCTCCCGCGTAGGCACTTGAGAGAGAGCAGGCCCGCGAGCGAAGGGGAAGGCCTGCGCGAAAGGCATGCCCGTGCGAACGGTAGACGAACCCTGGCGGCGAGAAGCTGGCGCAAGGGCGAGGCAACAGCGCGCTCGCCATTTGTCCTTCGCCGATGGCTTTACGGGGCTGTCTGTCCCGCTGGGCGCGGAGCGAAGGTAGTCGCGCTTATTTTTCTCCCTTGTTCTGATCGTTTTGGCATGTTCATCGCTTGGCTTCGCTGCGCCCCTCCAGGGATATTCACGCCGCGCGCGCTCGGCACAGCGCGCTTCTTGGCACGGCGCGCCTCCCCTGGAACTAAGATTCTCGACAAAAGTTGTCGCGAGCGAGCCCTCCTCCTCCTCCTCCTCCTCCTCCTCCTCCTCCTCCTCCTCCTCCTCCTCCTCTTCCTCCTCCTCCTCCTCCTCCTCCTCCTCCTCCTCCCTCCTCCCTCCTCCCTCCTCCCTTGCTATTTGGGCGCTGTCATATACTGGGCGTGTCATGAGACGCGCGAGCGTGAATCGTTGTATTCACCAGCCCCCAGGGTCGCACAGATACCGTGAGTCTGGGACTGGGGTTTCAGCCCCACTGGCCACCTGGGCGGGCAAATCCCGCCCACCCCAGACACAAAATACTCCTTCCCACCTTCTGGCCTGCTTAGGTGGCCCCGGGTCGGCCACGCAGCCGTTGCAGCTGCGGCGCCCCATCTGGCTTGCTTAGGTGGCCCAAGAGGGGGAACGTCGGCCACAGCCGTTCCAAGCGCGGCAACACGGGCCACCTTGCCCTACAGGGTGGTGACGCAGGTAGTTGGGCCCACCAACAGGGTTAAGGCGCCACAGAGCCACATCACCTCCAGTCCTCCTCCATCCCCTCCTGCTCCTCCCCCTACTTCCTCTTCCGGGAAGAGTCTTCCCCCCTCCACCCCCTCCTCCCTCCTCCACCTCCTCCCCTTCTGCGGGTGCCCAGCTAACGGCCGCGCCCGCGACAGCGCCCAGCGCAGGGCAGCGCCACAGCCGTGGCGGCTGCTGTGGCCCGCCTGCAGGACCCCAACCAGGAGCTTACGGCGACCGTCCGCCCGCGCCAGTCTGCTTCGGCCACGCCGTCGTCCTCGTCGTCGTCATCGCCGCCGCCGCCGTCGTCGTGGTCATTGCAGCCGTCGCCGCCGCCGCCGCCGCCGTCGTCGTCGTCGTTGTCGTCGTCGTCGCTGCCGTCGTCGTCGCTGCTCTCGTCGTCGCTGCTCTCGTTGTCGTCGTCGCCGTCGCCGTCGCCGTCGCCGTCGCCGTCGCCGTCGTCGTCGTCGTCGTCGCCGCAGCAGTCGTCGTCGTCGCCGTCGTCGTCGTCGCCGCCGTCGTCGTCGTAGTCGTCGCCTTCGTCGTCGCTGCTGTCGTCATTGTCGTCGTCGTCGTCGCCGCTGTCGTCGTCGTCGTCGTCACAGCCGTCGTCGTCGCCGCCGTCGTCTTCAACGTCGTTCGTTGTCGTTGTCGTCGTCGCCGTGGTCGCCGTCGGCATCGTCGTCGCCGCCGCCGTCGTCGTGGTCGTCGGCGTCGTCGCCGCAGCCGTCGTCGTCGTCGCCGCCGCCGTCGTCGCAGCCGTCGTCGTCGCCGCCGTCGTCGCCGTCGTCGTCGTCGTCGCCGTCTCCGTCGTCGTCGCCGTCGCCGTCGTCAATATCGTCGTCGTGGACTCCGTCGGTCGTCGTCGCCGTCGTCGTCGTCCTCGCCGCCGTCGCCGCAACCGTCGTCGTCGCCGTCGTCGTCGTCGTCGTGGTCATTGCAGCCGTCGCCGCCGCCGCCGCA
>CAUYUJ010020402.1:0-25000 GCA_963575745.1 Prorocentrum cordatum
CCACAGACAAACGTCGGGTTCTAAGGCCCTGAGGGGCCGTTTGGACCATGCAGCTGGCGTGATCTGTCTGTTCTCCATGGCCCTAAGAGGCCTCGCGGTCAAAGAAAAAACGTGGGCCGGCCGGGTAAGTTTTTTCCCGTGGCCCCCAAAAGCCTCACGACTAAAAGAAACCGTTGGGCTCCGAGGCCCTGGGGGGTCGCTCGGACCAAGCAGCTGGCCCTAAGAGGCCTTGCCGCCAAAGAAAAAACATTGGGCGGCGACTAAGGTTTGCTCCCGTTTCCGAAGAAGTCTTACGTCCAAATGAAAACGTTGGGTTCGGAGGTCCAAAAAGGCCGCGCTCTGTTTTTTTCCTATGGTTTTGAACATCTTACGGCCCGAGACAAAACGTAGGGCGGTTCGGTAAGGTTTTTGTCCCCCGCCTAGGAAAACGTTCGGTCTGAGGCCCAAGAGAGCCGTTTGGGCCAGGCAGCCGGCACGATACGTTTATCGCGAATGGCCCTCGGAGCCCCTGCGCCCGCCGAAAAAAACGTGGGGCGGCCCGCTAAGGTTTTTCCCGTGGCCCTTATAAGCCTTGCGGCTTAATGAAAGCGTTGGGTTCTCCGGCCCTGGAAGACCGCTCGGACCAGGCAGCTGGCGCGATTTTTTCTGTGGCCCTAAGAAGCCTTACGGCCAGAGAAAAAACCGGCCGACCCGGTAACGTTTTTCTGCGGCCCTACGAAGGCTTACGGCCAAAGAAAAACGCGGAGCTCTGAATCCTGAGAGGGCCGTTATGTGTTGTTTTTTCTGCGGCCTTAGGAAGCCTTACGGCCAAAGGAAAAACGTAGGGCGGTAGGTAAGTTCTGTCTCCCATGGTTGGGCTCTATGGCCAAACAGGGCCGTTCGGACCTGGCAGCTGGCACAGTTGGTTTTTCCTATGGCCCGAAGAGGCCTTGCGGCCAGAGAAAAACGTGAGGCGTCCCAGTAAGGTTTGTGATCCCGTGGCCCTAAGACGCCTTACGGCCAAAGGAAAACATCGGGCTCCGAAGCCTTGGAGGGCCGTTCGAAGCAGGCAGTTGGCACGAGCTGTTGTTTTTTTTTCTGTGGCCCTAATTCGCCTTTCGGCCAGAGATAAAAAACGTCGGGCCGTAGTTCCAAGAGGGCCGCGGGGGTCTCAAGGCCCAAAAAGGGTTCGGAAGCGTAAGGTTTCTGAAAAATGGTTTGAGACAGTATGTTTGCGGCAGGGGTCGCCGGGGCATGCGCAGCACAGGGATAGCGTCTTTAAAAACTGGCATGATATTATGTTAATGCACGTGGGCGTAACCTTGGGAAGAATGGCCGCAACTTTGTCTTCGAGGTGAACGTAATCGCGCGCCAACTCTTGCAGCGCTACGCAGACAAGTTCTGTGAAGGTTTCAAAATCTGTCCGAAAAGAAGACTTGAATTGGCGGGAGTTGGTGCCATATTTATCCACCAGGCTGTCTTCATACGTGTCGCTGAGAAGGTCAAGAGTAGCGAAGGTAAGCAGCACATGGTTGAACAGCATCGTGCGAGCCGACGTTTTCGAGCAAAGGGTCTCGATTGCTTCGAAATATACTTTTCCATCGCTGGAGACTGGATAATCCGCCGACCCCTTGGGGATCATCGGCGTGTGAGATGCTTCCCATTCCCCAAACTATTCCCCCGGGAATCCGGCCCGGTCGATTTGGAAAGGAGGGGGGGTCCCCCCCCGAACTCACCCGGGCTCGCTCTGGAGCTCCAAGACAGCCCCTGAGACCTCCCCAGAAACCCCCAAGATTGTCCAAGAGAGGCCAGAGACGCCGAAAGATCGCTCTGATATGCCCAAAATGAACCCAAGACGGTCTGAGAGGCCGTCAAGACGCCCCATGAATCCCCCAGGAGGCACCCCAGACGCCAAAATCGTCAAATTCCTTTAAGAAAACATACGTTTTCAGCATATACCACTTTGCAGCCATTGCGGCGTTCGACATCATCCAAAAGGCGCCCAAAACCGCCCCAAGACGGCCCAAAAGGCCCCCCTGAGGTCCCCAAGATGGTCCCAGAGGGCTCCAGGATAACTGAAGCGCCCAAGACGGCCCAAGAGGACCCCAAGACGGCACTAAGAGAAGCCCAAGAGAGGGACCGCGAACCGAGAATTCCAGCCTTCCGGCCCGAAAGGCCCCCAGGAGGCCCAAAGAGGCCCCCAAGAAGTCTCAAGAGGCCCCCAGAGACACCCAAGAAGCCCAAAAAGGATCCCAGGGGCCCTCAAGAATCAAAAAAAAAAACGCTTCCCCCAAGGGGTCGGCGGTGTGGCGTAAGGCTAAGAATCAAGTGTGTACGCTATGGTGAGGAGGTCCGACGAACATTTTCCCAAGCTCCAAGAATTGAGATCATCCGCAGCCATTTCGTGGCATTACCAGGCATGGTGGAATCCCGACTTGTCCGTCGTCGGCTCGTTGGTGCTAGATGTCCCAAGACAGGTCACGCACGAGGGCGAACGGGCGACGCATTACAGCTCAAGAACAACTGATGGGGCCTCACGCACAGGGGGGCCCTCTCGAAAAAATACCCGGAGCGATTTTTTTATCGTGGCCCCAAACGCCGTGCGGTCTCTCCAAAAAAGTTGGGTTCCGAGGCCCGGGGGTGTATCTCAGACGACCGACGGCAAGTGGCGTCAGCCGGCCAATAATTTTTTCTCATTGCTGCCCCATTCCTGCTTGATCTGCCAACGTGCCTGTTGGCACGATATGGGCGTGTCCTCACGTCGTTTGAGCCTCAGTCCTCATTCCTCAGGAGTCTCTAAGGGGACCAGAGCCAGAATTGCCACCGAGACACTGATTGAGCGATCCACGACGCCTAAGACGGCCCCTGGACCGGCCACTTCTTCGCTTCCCCTTTTGTTTTTTTTAATGGAGGGGGGGGCCTCGTTTCTCAGCTTCCTGAGGGTTCAAAGCAGTTCAACCGGCCCTCACCCAGGAGAGGGCCCGGACGGAGGACACGAGCAGTAATTTCGAACCCTGAGCCGCCAGAAATCACCAGTAGACCCTAAAGGGCCTCCAAGAAGCCCCGAAGAGCCGTCCAGGATGCCCGCAAGAGGCCAAAATTGGCCTACAAAAAACCAAAACAATTCTGGGGGGGGGGTCCAGTATGGCGCCCAAGGGGCCCCCGAGAGATCTCCAACGAGATCTCGACGAACACTCCAGAGTCTTCTGACCCGCCACCCAGGCACGGCGGCGGTATGGGCCGAAGGCCGTTATACAGTTTTGGCGGGAGAATGCTTGGCGATTGAAGTGTTTGCAATCGTATTGCCACCTTCACAGGTAACATAGGCAAAGGTAAGTTCTTGTGCGTCTTCAGTACCTCATGGACTGCGTTGACAAATTGTAGCTCTCGTCCAATCACACAGAGCATGATCACCGCGATGCGCTCGCGGTGAGTGTAGTGATGACGACTCCAAAGCAACGGTGAGATTTTCTCCATTTCCTGCACGTTGTAATCTTCGTCTTTGAATGGCGCATGGGTAAAAGAATCTGAGATTACATCCTCGTAAGTCAAATCGCGGTTGTTTAGCTGATCCGCCGACACCTTCGGGGCCATCAGCGTCTGCGTGAAGCCTTTCTCTGAAACACCCCCCCCTGGCCGGACGGACCGTGGGGCCACCAAAGCCCCCAAGATGACCCAATATCCCTTCAAGACAACCGAAAAGGCTCCAAAGAAGCCCCAAGAGTGCTCGAAGAGGACATCCAAGAGGGCCCCAAGAAGGAGAAGTTATACATCATTGTGTCATCCCGGCTTTTTCCCACGAGTGTTGTTTGGAGCTTCGGAGGTGTCGAGAGAAGTCCAAGGCCCCCCAAAAGCGGCCCAAGAGTCTCCGCAAGGTCGCCAAAAGGGTCCCAAGACAATGCAACAATGCCTCAGACGAGCCCAGACGGCTCTAGGGTAAGAACACGAAACGATAATCTATCTCTGTGGCCGCGGAGGCCCCGAGGAGACCCTAAGTAACTCCGAACAATCTCAGGAGGCCCCCAAGAGATTGCCGAATGCGCCCAAGAGGCTCCACAACTGCCCCCAACGATCCCCAAGCAGACTCACGATATCCCCGCGAGCACCGAGCATGCTGCGCTGGGAGATGGCGGGTCTCGCCGCAGGCAGCTGGGAAAACATAGCTCCTTCAATAGAGGTTCGCGGGATAGCGCAAGCCTTTCAAATAAAATTTGTTTGGAATTCTTGGTAACCATGCCTCTGTGTCCCGTCTTCGCAAGATGTCCGCCACCGTGAATGCACGGTGTGTGTGCGTGTCTGATGTTTTCCTGTGGCTCTAAGAAGCCTTACGGCGAAAGAAAAAACGTTGGGGGCCCGGTAAGGTTTTTATTTCCCCGTGCCCTTGAGAAGCCTTACAGCTTGAGGAAACCGTTGGGCTCTGAGGTCCAGGAAAGCCGTTCGGTCCAGGCAATTGGCACGATCGTTTTTTTCTATGGCCGTAAGACGCGTTGCGGCCACAAAAAAAAGACGTGGGACGGACCGCTGAGATGTTTTACCGTGGCCCTAAGAGGCCTTGCGCTGTAACGAATGCGTTGGGCTCTAAGGCCCTGGAGGGCCGTTCGGATCAGGCAGCCGGCGAGATCTTTTTTTCTGTGGCCGCAAGAAGCCTTACGGCCAGAGAAAAAACGTGGGGCGGTCCGGCAACGTTTTTTTTTCTTCCCCTGCGGCCCTGAAGGCTCTGAAGGGGGGGGGGGGGGGGGCGGGGGGGGGGGGGGGGGGGGGGTGGGGGGGGGGGGGGGAGGGGGGGGAGGTGCGGGGGGGGGGGGGGGGGGTGGGGGCGGGGGGGGCAGGGGGTGTGGGTGGGGGGGTCTCTGAAGCTTAACAGGACCGTTCCGACCAGGCAGTTGGCACGATCTGTTGTTTCTATGGCTCTCACAGGCCATACGGCCAGAGAAACAACGCGAGGCGGCCTGGTGCAGTGAGTCTCCCGTGGCCCTCAAAGCCCTCGCGGCCAAAGGAAACCGTTGGGCTCTAAGGCCCAAGAAGGCCGTTCGGACCAGGCAACTGGCACAATCTTTTTTTTTTCTAAGGGCCTAAGAGGCCTTGCGGCCAAAAGAAAAACGCGGGGCAGTCCAGTAAGGTTTCTTTCGTGTGGCCCTAAGAGGCCTTGCGGCCAAAGGGAAACGTTGGGCTCTGAGTCCCAAGAGGGCCGTTCGGACGAGGCAGCTAGCACGATACGCTTTTTCCTCTGGCCCTAAGAAGCCTTGCGGCCAGAGAAAAAACGTGGGGCGACCTGGTGCGTTTTTTTTCCCCGTGGCCCTCAGACGAGTTACGGCCGAAGAAAATGGTTGGGCTCTAAAGCCAACGAGGGCCGTTCGGACCAAACAAATGGCGCGATTTGCGTTTTTCTATGGCCGCAAACAGCTTTGCGGCCAAAGAAAAAACTTGGGGCGGCCTGTATTTTTTGTGTATCCCGTTGCTCTCAAAGACGTTACGGCCAAAGGAAAACGTTTCTCTCTAAGGCCCTGGAGGGTCGCTCGCAGCAGGCAGCTGGCACGATCTGTTTCGTTCTCTGTGCCATAAGAGGCATTACGGCCAGATGAAAAACGCGGGGCGGCCTGGTAGGTTTTTTTCCCCGTGACCCGAAGAGGCCTTACGGCCAAAGGAAAACCTTCGGCTCTGAAGCCACCAAGGGCCGTTCGGACCAGGCAGCTGGCGCGATCGTTTTTTTTCTATGGCCCTAAGAGGCATTGCGGCCAGGGAAAAAAACCTGGGGCGGTCCGGTAAGGTATTTTTGCCGTGGCCCCCAGAAAAGTTACGGCCAAAGGAAAGCGTTGGGCTCTCAGGCCCTGGAGGGCCGTTCTGACCAGGCAGCTGGCACGTTCTGTTTTGGTTTCTATGGCCCTAAGAAGCCTTACGGCCAAAGGAAAAACGTGGGGCGGCCTGGCAAGGCTTTTTCCCGTGTCCCTAAGAGGCCTTGTGGCCAAAGGAAAACGTTGGGCTCTGAGGCCCTGGAAGGCCGTTCGGACCAGGCAGCTGGCACGATCTGTGTTTTTTCTATGGCCCTAAAAAGCCTTGCGGCCAGAGAAAAACCCGGGGTGGCCCGGTAAGTTTTTTCTTATGGCCCTAAGAGGCCTTACGGCCAAAGGGAAATTGCCCGGTGAGTTTTTTTTCTCTTTGGCCCTGAGAAGTCTTGCGGCCACAGGAAAACGTTGGGCTCGAAGGCCCAAGAGGGCCGTTCGGACCAGGCAGCTAGCACGGGGCGCTCGCCCGAGCGCGGCGGCGTAATCGCGCAGAAGCGCCAATGGATACATTGCCATCAGACCAGCAAGTGTATGCTGCACTCCGAGTAGCGCGAGTGCGCCCGGCAATAAGACACGACGGCGCGAAGCCTTCAGGTTCGCGGCTTTGACATACCGGAAGTTTCTCCGCGCAGTCCCCGAGCCGCCTCGTTTCGCCCAGCTGCTCGACGCTCGGCTGCCGCGGCCGGCGCCGCGCTTGGCGCCGCTACCGGGCCCGCCCATGGCTCGATCGCGGCGTCGGCAAAGCCCCGAAGCGCGGCCGACTGCAGGCCCACGGAGGCTCCCGGAGGTGCCCAGGACGTACCCAGAGACTCCCGGAGGTTCCCAGATATTTTAATTTTTTAGTAGTTTTTTCGTAGGTTTTGCGATTTTTTATTCGCTGTCCCCAGAAATCCCTCCCCGACCCCTCCGACGTCGTGAAAAAATCAGTGCGGAGGTTTTCCGCGCTTTTTAGTGTCCGGGGGCCCTCGACGGGCCCCGGGGCCGTCAAAGAACGACTCATGAGAAAAAACCGGCCCGGGGGAAGGCGTCGGGATCTTCGGGGATCGCGTATAGAAAAAAACAAGACATCGGTTTTCGGGGGAGCGGAGTCTCGGCAGCGCGGGAGCCCCTGCCCGCGCAAGTTCTCGGCGGCGCGCCGAGGGGGGCAAGGGAGGAGGGCTCTTAGAAGGTGGGGTGCTTCTTAGAGTCCCTCAGAGCACTTTTAAGAAGCCCTCGGGGGCTTCTAAGAAACTCCCTGCCTTCTAAGAGGCTCTCCCCTCTCCCCCTGCCATCCTCTTCGGCTCCCGGGGGCCCGTTGAGGGTCCCCTGGGGCCGAGACGGCCGAACACCTCCCGTTGTAATTTTTCGCGACGTCGGAAGTCTGGGGCGATCCTAGGCCAAGGATCGCTATCGCCAGGAGCTGTGCCGGCGCACGAGTCGGCGCCTCCCCGAGGCGGCGCGAGGCGGCGGGCGCCGCGGCACGCAGCGGCGCCGCGGCCCGGGAGCCAGAATCCCGGCGTCTAGGGCCAGAACGGCTGGCCGCCAGCGCCCGCGCGAAGAGCGGCGCACGGAGGCGCCCGGGAGGAAACCAGGCCTGCTCGCGCCGTGAAAAGAAACAGGACGGCACGTTTTGGCAGTTTTCCGCTCCCGGGAGCCCTGTGCCCTCAACGGGCCCCGGGGCTGACGACTCAGGATGAAGAACCCGGCCCCGACTGCGGCCGGCAGCACGCAAGGGAGTAGAGAGAGGAGGGAGGGCTTCTTAGATTGCAGGGCGGCTTCTTAGAAGCTCACGGGGAGGCCACGATCCCTCGTAAAACACGCAGGATACGCGCTCCAGAAAACGCGCTCTGGAAGCCACGGTCCTTCCCAAAAAACGTAGGATCCGCGCTCTGGAGGCCGCAATCCCTCGAAAAAAGAGGCTGCGCGTTCTGGAAGCCACGATCCTGAGTAGAACACGTAGGATTCGCGCTCCGCAGGCCACGATCCTGGAGGCGGCCGGAGGAAGCTAAAGGGTGAGGAGGACGCGGGAGGGGGTCGCGTCGAACAGCTTCAACATAGCCCCACGACGGTCCCAGACGGCCAGGTCGCTCCAGACTGCCGAAAAGAGTCCCAAAACAGTCCAAACAGGCCCCAATACGGCCCAAGAGGGCCCCAAAAGACTCTCAAGACGGTCCCATAGAATCACAAGACAGCTCCAAAACGGTCCAAATGAGCGCAATGAGCGCTCCTCAAGAAGTGAAGACGAAAAAAGTCTCCCATCACCATCATCATCATCACCAACATCATCATCATCATCATCATCGTTGTCGTCGTCGTCGTCATCGCCATCATCATCATCATCATCAGCATCATCATCATCGTCATCATCGTCATCATTTTCAACATCATCATCTTTACTATCACCATCACCGTCGCAACTGCCGTTATCATCATCATCATCATCATCACCATAATCATTCTCATTCGATCAGTCGCCACCCTACGCGCTGGGCTGGCACGGTGGCGGGACTTGCTGTAGGCAGCTGGATATAGATACATATCCCCCGCAGTCGCGGATAGGAGTGAGGGTAGGCAGACGCGCTTGTGAGAGAAAGAAAGGCCCAGAGCTTCTTGCCCAGGATCCCTCGCCCAGGATCCCTTTTCCCAGGACGCCTGGCCCAGGACACCTCGCCCAGGACACCTCGCCCGCCCAGGACACCTCGCCCAGGACTCTTCGCCCAAGACCCTTCGCCGAGCGGGAATTGGTCCACAACGGCCACGCACGCCCAGGGATAAAATGACACCGTTGGGGCACCCTCACTCATATCTATAACGCACGCACACACACGCACACTGTTGCGGCGCTTCCTCCGCTCCGTGTCTTTCCCCCATCCGCCCTTCCCGCGGGGCCTGCGGTGGCTGTATGGGCACCGGCACCGACTCCGACGGCGACGGCGGCGACGACGGAAGTGGCGACGGCGACGGCGAAGACGACCACGGCCACGACGACGACGACAATGAAGACGACGACGACAACGACGACGACGGCGGCGGCGGCAGCGGCGGCGCCGTCGCCGTTGCCCACGCGAAGAGGAAGGGTCGGGGGAAGTAAGCAGGGGGGGGGCAAGGCCTCGGGCAAGGGGGCCTCTGTTCAATCGGACGAGAAGTACGGAGAAGGTCTGAGGTATTGGGGAGAAAAAACAGATGAACACGACGAAAGACACGAACAACAACGATTGAAACGACATATGGCCAGCGCGCTTGGGTCATCTTTCTGTAGACTCGGTGGGGTAGCGTCAGCGTTGCCGCTGGAACTGAGGCATACGAGACGAGGAAGGCGTTCGGGCAGAGTCCAGGTGCGCCCATTCGTCATAGTTCACATCACGGGGCCTGGGGCGCAATGTATCGGCATGGCGATCTAACGCTGCAGACGTATCGAGGTCATGGAACAACTCACCGTCTGGAATGATGGGTTCAGTTTGCCCAGGTTCCGGCACGGGCGCACTTTGTCCAAGGAGGCTGGAGTCCACGACGTTTTGGGTGTACTGTGTAATTTCCCCAGTCAGCGTAGCGCAGACTCGCCGTTGAGTGTCTTCGTAATCACAAACTAACGCCCGGACCTGGTCGAAACTGGTTCCCCGCGAGAACGCAACGTACAGCTGCCCATGTGCAAACACTGGAACGGGCAAATCCGATGCCGCAGAGAGACGGCGGCTAGCATGTGGGTTGATGCGGAAGGAATTCCAATCACGTTGACGGCGCCAGACTGCAAGCAAATGGACGACGACAACGACGACGACAACGGCGACGGCTACGACGACGACGACGACGGCGGCGACGAGGGGAAACTGGACAGCCAGAGGCCGTGTTATAAATGCCGAGCCGTCCTCCCACTGTCTGTCCTTGAGATTTGTTGATCGTCATTGCCCAACACAATTTGACAGGAAATTGTTGGCGGCGGAGGACGAAGGGGAGATCACCAGAGCCACTGCTGTCGCAAGTTATGCGCGGGATGACTTCTATCTCTCCTGCAGCTGGACCGGACACGATGCGAACCACCAGCAATCTCGAAGTCATTCTTTCCACTGTGGCTCGAGTGCCGTTGCAGAGACCCTTGTGTGGGGCGTAGTTTCGTAGCAGCATTACTAAGGCGCCTGGACGCAAGCGCAACTCATGGGGAGGCATACCTGTAGCACTGAGCGTGTGTAGGAATTCATCGGAATACGCTTGCATCATATCGACGTCGGCTACTGCAGTATCCGCCACCCAGTGTGCTGGGCGAGAAGCTTGTAACTACTGAGGTCGCTCTGGGCATGTCCATTTCAGCACATCATTCATACATTTGGTGGCCAGATTAGGAGCTCTACAGGACGAGACGTCAGTTCGGCGGAAGCATTGGGACGGGTTCAGCAGCGCCAGCTGACTGCATCAACACTGTAATAGATCCGTTCCGCACGGGCGTCCAAGGAATCTAGCATTGCACTATTCAAGCTATCTGCAATCTCGTTTGTAGGGGTGACGAACGCCCTGTCGGCATAGAACGAAGGACGCGCTGCGGGGGCTACAGTCGCCATACCCTCGTATACCCATTGCAACAACTCCGAAGCACCCCATTCACGTGGGCAAGCAACTTCGGCAGGGAGTTGGATGGGTTGACCAGTTAGGTTCTCGTTGGTTTTGGTATTGTCAGATCGTGGCAGTGACCCGTCTCCGATTTCCATGCAGAAACGGCTGTAGGACGCATCTTTCACTGCACGCATGTTCACAACCAGACGGTGTCGGACAACGGCGGCAGTGGACCACCAAGGAATCCCCAGGAGCGTATGCGCAGCGACGGCCGACGTGTCGATGTACCGCAGAACTGGTGGAATCTGCCGAAAATCCGCCATTCCCCAACAGGGGCTGACCAGTAACACCAAGGGTGGTGCGATCTTGACGCCGCCCGATGCCACCCGGATATTTCGCAAGTTTGCCCCAAAGGTAGGCGGTATGATGAGTGAAAGACAACGAACGGGAAACGTCGAAAATGCCAGGGAAACGACGTTGGTATGCGAGTGCGGCGAACGTGCGAGAACGGATCTGGCGGGAAGCCTGACGATCGCCACCAAACAACACAGTCTTACCGCCCATGGGACGGTCGACCCCAGTGATATCACGTAAGCACGCATCCACGGCAAGGACAACTGATTTACTTGCCGTTGGTGCTTCGTCCCACACAATCAATGAGCACTCTCTAAGAAGGCGTGCTGAAGCACTCCCAGCGTTGATATTGCACCTGCAACCCTCAAGGGGGACAGGAACGGGCAAACGAAAGCGCGAATGGGCAGTCCTTCCGCCAGGCAAAAGGAGAGCAGCCAGACCTGACATGGCAACAGCAAGTGCAATTTTACCATGTCCGCGGACATGGTGTAGAAGCTTCTTGTACAAGTGGGTTTTGCCAGTGCCAGCCGGTCCGTCGATGAAAAATATAGCCGGAGCGTCGCCGCCATCTCCGCGCAGCGCACTGTAAGCGACATCATCGAATGCAGTCTGTTGTTCGTCGTTCAGCGGGTACAGTTCAGATTGGCGCAGTTCTCGCTCCTGCTCTTCTTGCGTGCGCAATTCGGTGCGGTATTCTCTTCCGAATCGTTCGTCGATTGCAGGTTGCGCTGGGCACTCCATCTCTGGAATGCGGAACTTGTCAAGGCTGAGGTGGTAGGTTGACAGGACTGCGTCGATCATTTGACGGAGAAGCGCCTCGTCGAGACAAGTCTCATGCTCATTCACGATCTGCAAAAAGAGCCGCCAAAGTTCTGGAGGATCCGTAACCTCGAGCCAGACCAACGTCTCAGCAAATAATTCTGCCAGTTTACGGGTGTTCGTGAGTACCGAAGCGGCTTCACGGAGCATGGCAACGGTTTCAGAATCGTCGTGGAGCAATTGTAAATGACGGCATAGGCCCTGGTGCGTTTTAGGTTCTCCTGGAGTGACAGCATGCTTGAGATCTTCCCAGCAAGTGGCGCTCGCACCTCGCACGTGGAGCAGCAAGAGGCGGAGGTAATACAACTCTCCTGCAACAGGTTTCACGTGGCACACGCGAGCAATGACTTGGTTTTTCTTGGGATTTCGTTGTCGTGGCTTCCATTGGCAGGTTTTCGTTTCCCATAAGAAGTGTTGTGGAATCTCGTTATATCGTAGTTTGGCGATTATTGCTGCAAGTTTCGGGTGCAATTCGGCGGCTGTCGCGTTTAGATCAAACCATGCCTCTAGTTTAGTCCGTTTCGTCGACCATTGCGCTATCGCCTCAGCCTCGGACCCTTCGCGGTACATGATTTCCTGTTGACGCTCGAGATGTACTGGCAACCGTTCAATCACATGTGATTTCGCGTGCAAAGGGTACCGGAGCAGGCGCCAAGCCGCTTCAGGAGCTCCTACGTACCTGCCCTCGACGAAATCAGAGACCTCGTCCACCACGCGGTCAAGACAGGCCCTGTCCGGACCTTTATAAGTATATTTGTATAAATCCGCCACGTCGCGGGGAAGGGAGGGCGGAGAGGGAGCAGAAGGGACTAAATATTGCAAAAGGAAAGGTGCAGGACATGTGTAACAAAGTGGAAAAATAAGATGAGGTTATGAAGAAAGTGGAGCGTCAATGAATGGATAATGACACCGTGACCTAGAGCGTGGCGGAAGTTGCCAGAGGCAGTTGGATACTTGACGGCCTTTAGAGTAGTACACACTTCCACATTAAGGTGGCACTCAAGTTCTTCCAGCAACTGAGGATTGTAAGGCACCACGCTACGATTGTCTAAAACGTCCCGTTTTGCTGTTCGGATTGGATGCGTTTGCCGACGGCGGTACGCAGGGTACCCGTTTATGTTGACCTCTGTTTGTGTACGCCACGGTTTGGGGTAACGACGAGTGCAGACACCTTTGTCCATGCAAGGGCACTTTGGGTTGAGGGCCCCGCAGGGCCCATGCATCATGTGAGTGTCGACGAGAGCATACAAGCCTGGTTGCGTTTCCCTGTCTGGGATCTCGGCGCAAACTACCCGGTCCACTTGGGCTGGAGTAGTAGGTTTGTCACAATCCCTGACCACGAGCAGCAAATGACAATGCGGTAGGCCTCGTTTTTGAAACTCTATGACGTACGTATACGCTACAACGACGCCTAGGATGTGTTTCTGCGTCAGTTGGGTCATGAGAATTCCGAGTTTTGCATGGAAGACTCTGGACACCAAGTCAGGTCTATCGTTTGAAAACTCACCGGGGCGCAGGTTCGTCTGGATCTCCGACCAGTTCGGGTTGGCTGTCATTGTAATGAAATCCGCCACTCGTTGACCGAGTGTGTGAGCGAGAAGTAGCGGTAGCCTGGGAGTGCGAAGAGGAGGCCTCGCAAGAGGAAGTCAAGCAAAAAGGGACAACCGACCGAGAAGCGCGGGAGTGGACGGGAGCCTCGTCTTCTCTAAAGGTGCAGTGCGACATCTAATATGTTTTGTATGTCTGCGGCCAGGCCGTGCTCAACGGAACGCGGGAGCGTGATGTATAATCTGGCCTACCGAAGCGGGCCACCAATGACATTGCATCAAGGTAGAGCTGGTGCAACTGACGAGGGCTGCCTCCGAACGTCGCGGGGAGAATTATTGGTTTACCAATCCTGGTAACCTGGGCCACGCTTCCGCTTGGAAGTTTGTCGGACTGCGTTGGCGGTGAAATGTGTTCCCCGACAGGGCAACGAAGATCGTTGCACCCAGCTATGTAATCTAAGAGGCCTTGTAGCGACTCGGAACGGAGCCGATCCTGGTTCCGGACAATCCAATCGAGCCGTTCTGATTCCACCTTGCAATACGCATCCACTATAAACTGTTGAAAAAGCCGGCCACCAGCATGAGGCAACTCAACAACGCCTTCGTCGGCATGGAATCTTTGCATGACACGGTGGGAGTAAAACTCTGCCAGGGATATGCGTCGTGTCAGCGCTGAGGCGTCCCTCACGGAACAGCCTCGCAAACTCCGACTGGCGCCCAGCACGCCATTCAAGTGGAGCAGAGGGTAAGTGAGAGGATCAACGAATTCAGAAAGGTATGACAGCTCGTGTGTGCCTGAATACTCGTCGCTGTCGCTGCGCGCATAGATCGTAATGTAGTGCGGCGGGGGTGGGCCCGCACCCACGATAATACACGATACCTCTGCAGAAGACGGTTCGTTGTAAGTTCGGGGGTCCTTATCTGTCCCCCCGCAGAAGCGCAAGGCGTACTTGGGCACCTCTAGTTCGACACCCCCTCTGGAGCTGGACTCCTGGAGCGTAATTTGTTCGTGCATGTGGCGCAGATGTCCTGGATATGGGTTCCGCGGACAGGGCCTGCCAGTGACAGTGCCAGTCCACATGTCGCGAGGAACGCACGGCTCCACCAATGTATCGTGGAGGAGACGAAGTACATCACTATCGAGGTCTTGGAAGTACGACTTACGTTGCAAGGTCGCCTCCAACGGGTCGAAAATGTAGAGCTGGGAGTAGGTAGGCTTTTTCCCCTCGTTGGGATACAGGGGGCCACCAACATGGTACGCTCGCCCATGTAGCACGTACGTGCACGGTCCTCTGCCATCAGACACGTATGAACGACGCGATCGATCACCGTTCGTTTCAGGAGGGCTGCTTTCCTTGGAGGACTCGCAGAAGGAAACGAAACCCAAGGCGCAGTTGTATTGACGTATACATTGTGCGAAATGTTTGTGGCGTTTCGCAAGGGGAGTCACATCCACGCTTGAGGGTGCTCCTCGTTTCATTCCTGCAGACACGTCGCCGTACGACGTGAACGGGTGATACGGCAGGGATCTTTCAGCAGCCGGAAGGCCAGTCAACAGGGTGGCATACTGTGGGGGGGCAGGAGGTAGCAGGGGAATGAATCGGAACTTGCCCTGGTTGCAACATTTTGTGAACGTTTTCCCGCTGTCCTTCGTTGAAACAGTTTCGGGCGCGAAATAAAGAGCGCGGCAGTGACGACAGCGTTCTGTAAACCTCCCAGTTTCTGAAAGACGGGCTCGCTTGACGAAGGAATCGGGATACTCGTCGAGAGTGAAAGAAGCCGCTGCGAGCATGCCCGTACGGCACGCTGCGTTTGAAGAGGCACCATCGGGCGGAAACCACCGAGCATGTGTTTTGCACAAGGTGTGAGATTTCCCGTTCCACGTGCGTCGCGCTCTGCCCTGCATGGAACACCATGGAATGGCACAGTGAGCGCGACATTTCCGCCGACCTCTCCGAGGAGGTCTCAAGAAGACTGCCGATCGCATCACGCGGGGCGGTCCAGTAACGTTTGTTTTTCCCGCGGCCCTAAGAGGCCTTACGGCCAAAGAAAAACGTTGAGCTCTGAGACCCTGGAAGGCCGTTCGGACCAAGCAGCTGGAACGATCTGTGTTTTTTCTATGGCCCTAATAAGCCTTACGGCCAAAGAAAAAACAATGGGGCGGCCCAGTATGGTTTTTTTCCCGTGGCCCTATGAGGCGATACGTCCGGAGGAAAACGTTGGGCTCGGAGGCCCAAGGGGGCCGTGACCTGTTTTTTTTCCTATGGCTCCACGAGGCTTTACGGCGAAAGCAAAATCGTGGAGCGGCCCGGTACGTTTGTTTTCCGTGGCCCTAACAGCGCGTACGGCCAAAGCAGAACGTCGGGCTCTGAGGCACAGGAGGGCCGTTCGGTCCAAGCAGCTCAGAGGCCTTGCTACCACAGAAAAAAACGCGGGGCGGCCCGCGAAGATTTTTCCTGTGGCCCTAAAAAGCCTTACGGCCGAATGAAAACGCTGGGCTCTAAAGCCCTGGAGAGACGTTCGGAGCCGGCAACTGGCGCGATCTGTTTTTTTTCCGTGGCCCTAGAGGCATTACGGCCAGAGAAAAACGTGGGGCGGTCTGGTAACTTTTTCCGCGGCCCTAACAAGGCTTACGGCCAAAGAGAAAAGCAGGGCTCTGAGGCCCAAGAGGGGCGTTCCGACCAGGCAGCTGGCACGATCTGTTTTTTCTATGGCCCTACCTTACAGCCAAAGAAAAAATCGTGGGGCGGCTCGGTACGGTTTTTTTCCCCCCGTGGCCCTCGGCGGCACGAGGTGGCAGTACAGCCCGGACTCTTCCGATAATGCTACAAGTGGCGTGCGGATCTGCGGGTGAGGGCGGAGCCCTTCGAATGTCTCTCTCCACCAACCTTTCCACTGTGGCGCGAAGGCGTTGCAGCACAATCGCTTGAGAGAAGAATCTCTGATTCGGCTTGCCATGGGCGGCGCTTCGACACGACGTGCAGAAACCATTGTTCTTCGGAGCAGATCGGTTAGCGCAACCGTTAGTTTTGCAGGGTGCGCCAACCGTCAAACAATCTTCGCACTGATCTTGACTCCATCCATGGCCCAGTCGATTTGGACATCCCTGCTGCGCAGCGGCGCAAGGGGGGCCCCGATCCACACACGCGCCGCACATTGGAAGCTCGTCGCTGGCACTGGAACCCATGGCGACGACTATCTTGCACCCGCGAACAGCATAGACGCATGGCACGTAGACGGATTGTGGTGGCCGAGTCGGAACGCATGCATCAGAAGAAGTGCACGAGGAGCACAGCGTAGTACCTACGTTTGCCCGACGATTGCAATGCACGTTTGCGCAAGGGGGCGACCCCGTGTAGCAAAGGGTGCAAGTGCCGGCGGTGCGGACAATGTTGAAGCACCTGGCAGTGGCGCACGTTTCGCCAGCGGGTATGGGCAAGCATGTTGCGCAATAGGATTCGTTGTCAACATGTGCCCGGTTGGGGCAGCCCGTTTGTTTGCACGGAGGATACCCCGCGGTACATTGGTAACAGAACGCAGAATGTTTCAGGCTAACGTTGTTGGGGCACCGCGCAGTGGCACACACGCGCGGGTGACAGGACGCGTTGGCAGCGATGGCAGGAGCAGAAGGCGCGACGTTTGCAAGCACAGGTTGTGCAGAGGAGACGGGTTGCACCGACACCCCACACTGGGCAGCGCATACGTCACACGTGCGGCATGAGACAGTGGAGATGCGCCTCCCGCAATCCTGTGGACATGGTAACTGCCCGCCCTCGCACGTTGAACACTGCGTGTTTGCACTGTGGGCGGTACGGTTGTCGCAGAAAGGCGTGCTGCAGACTCCTTGGCGCGAGGGGTCGAACAGACAGCGCTGGCCATTAGTTATACACGCGCGACGTTTCTGTCCACTAATGACGGCATGCACGTGAGACCGACAGCCCAATCCTGCGTTTACGCACGGCAACCATTTGTTGTCGCAAGCGAAGCAAAAGCCTCTAGTCCTCTGCATGGACAGATGTCGACAGCATGCCTCGTTCCTGTTGTTGCGGCACATATTCCATTCTAAGTTTGTTTTGTACGCTGGGTCCGCCATGTGGTTTGCACACAATCCGTGCGGGTCGCAATGTTTCGAACCCTGGGGGATGTAGTTCGAGCAAGACGGATGTTTACACTGCGCGTGTTTCATACAAGTGGAGCAATGCTGCACAGCGCATCTGCCACCGGCACTTTTTATTCGTGCTACTTTCTTGGAGCAAACTGGGTAGTTAAGGCACACCTGATCTGGGCGGTGCGCCACCTTCGGCATGTCGGCCAGGACAGGAAGGCGCCGGTCGGCCGGAGGCCACGGCTGCTTGAGCCGCGGAACTGCGCACGAGCAGGCGAGGATGAGGATTGGGAAGCCAAGCCGGCAGAGTGAGGGAAGGAGGAGAGGAAGGAGGGAAAGCGGAAGAGGGAAGAAGTAGAAGAAAGAGGAGGGGGGAAGGTGAAGGGACTACTGGTGAACAGAGAAGACAATGTGAACGTCGTCCTCCTCCTCCACCTCTTCACCGTTCTATCGCTCCCCGATCTCCTCTCTTCCTCCGTCTCCTGGACGCCGCTTCCTCGAAGAAGAACCCTGCTCCTCCTCCTCATCATCATCCTCCTCCTCCATGTTCTCCCCGCTCTCTTCAATCTCCCGCGCCTTCACTTCCTCCACCTCCGCTCCTTTTCCCTCCTCGTCCTCAGCATCCCTCGCCACCATTACTTACGCCTCCTCATTATCATAATCCATGGTGTGGGTCTCGTGTGGCCATCTTTGGGCTGTCTTGGGGCCTTGCGTGGCCCTCTCGGGCGCCATCAGGAAGCGTGAAATCAATGAAAAACAATTTGGTTTGCAACACTTTGTTTAAACGTAAACGTTTTGGGAGATGCTGGGAGCCAGTTTTTGGGGGCGTTTGGGGAGCCTCTTGGATGCATCTGGAGGTCTCTGGGGGACGTGTTGGAAGCAATTTGTTGGCCTCTTCGGGGCCTCCGGGGAGCCTCTTGGGGGGCTATTGGGAGCCTCTTGGGGCCTCTTGGGGCCTCGCGGGGCTCTGAGTCCCAAGAGGGCCGTTCGGACGAGGCAGCTGGCACGATCTGTTTTTTCTATGGCCCTAAGAAGCCTTACGGCCAGAGAGAAAACGTCGGGCGGCTCGGTACGTTTTTCCCCCCCCGTAGCCCTAGGACGCTTTACGGCCGAAGGAAAACGTTAGGCTCTAAGGCCAAAGAGGACCATTCGGACCAGGCAGATTGCACGATCTGCGTTTTTTCTATGGCCCTAATAAGCTTTACGGCCAGAGAAAAAAACGTGGGGCGGCCCGGTAAGATTTTTTCCCCCGTGGCCCTCTCGGGCGCCATCAGGGAGCGTGAAATCAATGAAAAACAATGTGGTTTGCAACACTTTTGTTTAAACGTAAACGTTTTGGGAGCATCTTGGAGGCAGTTTTTCGGGCCTCTTGGGGAGCGTCTTGGATGCATCTTGGAGGCCTCTGGGAGCGTATTGGAAGCAGTTTTTTGGCCTCTTGGGGGCCTCCGGGGAGCCTCTTGGGGTGCTCTTGGAAGCCTCTTGGGCGTCTTAGGGCCTCGCGGGGCTCTCTTGGGGCCCGCTGAACTCGCTTAGGCAGTCTTGGAGCCCTGTCGGGGCCCTCCTGGGGCCGTCTTGGGCGGCTCCTGGGCCGTCTTGGGGCCCTCTTGGGCCGTCTTGGGACGCCTTTGGGAGCCTCTTGGGCCGTCTTGGGGCGGTCTTGGAAGCCTCTTGGGCTGTCTTGGAGCGGTTTTGGGAGCCTCTTGGACGGTCTTGGAGCGTCGGAAAGCCGAAAAAACGAGAAGACAAAAAACATCGTAAAAACCAATGAAAATCAACGATTGTTGCTTCTTGGGGCCCTCTTGGGAGGCCTCTTGGAGGCTTCTTGATGCGTCTTGGGTGCCTCCTGGGCCGTCTTGAGGCCATCTTGGGCGTCTTGGGACGATGTTTCGGCGACCTCGGGCCGCCTGCGAGCAATTTGAAAGCCTGCCGCACGTACCCGGGAGAGCCAAGAGCCGCCGAGGGGAGAGGCCAGAGGCCGGGTACTGAAATCAGTGCACCCCGGGCCCCCCGGAACCCCGTCCCCATTTATATATATATATATATATATATATATATATATATATATATATATATATGTATGTGTGTTTGTATGTATAGATATGCGTATACAAATTATGTATGTGTGTATGTATGAATATATGTATGCATACATGTATGTAGGTATGTCTGTATGTATGTATGTATGTATGTATGAAGCTACAGGTATACACATATGTATATACATACGTATATACATATGTGTATACAAATGTATGTCTATGTATGCATAAATGTAATTGTATAGATGTGTGGATATATATATATATATATATATATATGTATATATGTGTATAGATACATATATATATATACATATATATGTGTATATATATACATATATATATATATATATATATATATATATCGGAGGTGAGGGGGTGAGATCGAAGTGGAACGGAGAGCCCCCCTACCGGGAAATCGGTTTCGGTTTCGTGTTCGTGCGTGCCGTGCGTGCGGGCGAGGCGAAGCTGCGTGGGCGGGCGAGAAATAAGTCTCATGTAGCTGCGGTGCGGCCGGCCCAAGAGTCTCCCTTCCGGCAACCAGTGCCCCGCGGTGTCCCGCCAGTGCCCCGCTCGGTGACCGGTGGCGCGCGGTGTCCCGCCGGTGTCCCGCCGGTGTCCCAATGATGATGATGATGATGATGATGATGATGATGATGATGATCATGATGATGATGATGTTGACGATGATGATGATGATGATGATGATGATGATGATGATGATGATGGTGATGGTGTTGATAATGATGGTCACGATGATGATGATGATGATGATGATGATGAAGATGATGATGATGATGATGATGATGATGTTGACAATGTTGATGATGATGAAGATGATGATGATGATGATGATGATGATGGTGGTGATGATGATGATGGTGCCGCGATGATGATGGTGATGATGATGATGGTGGTGATGATGATGTTGCTGATGATGCTGATGGTGCCACGACGATGATGATGATGATGATGATGTTGATGATCATGATGATGTTGATGATGATCAGATGCTTTGATGATGATGATGATGATGATGAATATGATGATGAAGATGGTGCCCCGATGATGATGATGATGATGACGATGATGATGATGATGATGATGAGGTTGATGATGATGCTGTTGATGATGATGGTGATGATGATGGTGTCCCGATGATGATGATAATGATAATGATGATGATGACGATGGTGTCCCGATGATGATGATGATGATGATGATGATGATGATGTTGATGATCAGGATGATGATGAGGTGATGATGATGATTTTGATGGTGGTGGCCCAATGATGGTGATGATGATGCTGATGTTGATGATGATGATGGCGTCCCGACGATGTTGATGATGATGCTGATGCTGATGATTATGATGATGATGAGGATGACGATGATGATGGTGTTCCGATGATGATGATGTTGATGATGATGTTTCTAATGATGATGATGATGATGATGGTGTCCCGATGATGATGATGATGATGATATTGATGATGTTGTTCATGATCATGATGATGAGATGATGATGATGGTGGTGTTCCGATGATGATGATGGTCCCGAGGATGATGATGTTGATGATGATGATGGTGACGATGGTGGTGTCCCGATGATGATGATGATGATGATGATGATGATGATGATGATGGTGATGACGATGATGATGATGTTGATGATGATGGCGATGAGGTAATGATGATGATGATGATGATGGTGTCCCGATGATGCTGATGATGATGCTGATGACGTTGATGACGATGATGTTGATGATGATGACGTTGATTGTGATACAGGTTGTGATATCGATAGTGAGATCGAATGTGAGATCGATTGTGAGATCGATAGTGGGATCGATAGTGAGATCGATTGTGAGATCGACAGTCAGATCGATTGTGAGATCGATCGAGTGAAATAGATCGAGTGAGATCGATTGTGAGATCGATCGATAGTGAGACCGATAGTGAGATCGATAGTGAGATCGATAGGGAGACCGATCGAGTGAGACGTTGGTTCCGCCCCCCCCGAACATCCTTATCACCCGAAGGGTAGTTGTACAGGCCCATATATATATACACATGTATATGTGCGCTTGATGTGTACACGCAGATGCAAACATATATATATATATATATATATACATACATACAGGCATGCATACATACATACATGCATGCGTGCATACATACATACATACACATACATACAATAAAGCCATACAAACATACATACATTCATGTATACATAGATGCATACATGCATCCATGCAGGCATGCAAAGAAAGATACATGCATACATACATACCAAAAATACGTACATGCATGCATGCGTCTGTACTTATACGGCATGCATACATATGCTGTACACATACAAATACGAACACGAATGAATGTATCGATACATACATATATTTGTACATATACGTTACTACAAATACCGGCATGCGCATATACATATACATATAGATATGCATATACATATACATATACATTTACATATACATATACATATACATATACATGTGCATGTGCATGTACATGTACATGTACATGTACATACACACACGCGAATGCAATAGATGTGCATGCACACATACGTACGCACGTGAGTATATACCTCATACAAATATACATACGGTCATACAGACATGCATGGATACATGCATTCAAACGGACGGGCAGCCAGACAGACGGAAAGACATACATACATGCAGGCAGGCAGGCAGGCATACATACATGCATGCATGCATACGTTCACATGCACATACACATACATGCACACCTAATTCTGCCTATCTATAGAGAGGGAGAGAAAGAGAGAGAGAGAGACGGTGAGCGAGAGAGAGGGAGAGAGAGATTCCCAAACGGTCTTTGATATAAGGTTGTTACGCGTTTTCTCGGGAGGTGGGCCTGCGCGTCGGTCTGGCGGCTGTGTGGTCGCCGTCACAGCCCCGTCGCCGCCTCGCCGCCGCACGTCCGCTGGGCCTGCGCGCCGGGCCCGCCGCCTTGTGGTTGCCGTCGCCGTCCCGTCCTCCTCCTTCTCCTCCTCCTCCTCCTCCTCCTCCTCCTCATCCTCCTCCTCCTCCTCCTCCTCACTCCTCCTCCTCCTCCTCCTCCTCTTCCTCCTCCTCATCCTCCTCCTCCTCCTCCTCCTCCTCCTCCTCCTCCTCCCCCGCTGCCTCGTCGTCGCCCGTCGTTTGGGCCTGGGTGGCGGTGCAGCCGCCACGTGGCCGCCTTCGCCTCCCCGCCGCCGCGTCGTCACCGCCCGCCGCCTCGTCGAGGCATTGCATGCCATTGCCTTGCACGCTGGCGGCGAGCGAAGGGGGGGGCGAGAAGGAGAAGACCCTCTCAGAAGGCGGCGGGAGTTCTCGGAAGCGCCCTGGCCTTCTGAGAAGTTTTCTGTGCGTTCGGGGGCGGCTCAAAAGACGTCTCTGAGGCCAGGAAACGACCGAGCCTTCTGTGAACGCCCGCCCGTTTGACACTTCCCCCCCAAGCCCGCCGCCGAGCATTGTTGTGCACTGTTCTGCATAGGTTTGCACTGCTGCGCGCTACTTCGCATTGCACTACACTGATGTGCATAGCTTTATTTGCGTTGCGTTAAAATGCCCTGCGCCGATTCGCATTGCTTTGCACTGTTGCTTCCCTGCGTTAGCTTCAGTGACTTACATTGACTTACATGGGTTTCCAGTGCTGTGCATAGCTTTGAGTTGGCCCGCGCTGCTTAGCATCGCTTTGCTCGCACCAGACGGGCTGCACCACCGAGTAAGGGGCAACAATAAGGGGGACTGACCTTGGAGAGGGTGCATCGACCTGGAATCGGCGATACATCGCCGATACATCGGCGATAAGCGCCCGATAATGGGAGTCTGCACCTTTCTGTGCAGGTTGGGGCGATCGGGCCCCTATCGACAATCAATGGGCGATTGGGGGTCCATGCATCCCCCCTACGCTTGTCCCCCCCCATACCGTTGCCCCCGACCTAGATTCCACCACACTGCTTGCGCAACCTAGCTTTCACCGCATAGATCGCAACAGAAACCAGTGCTCGGGACCACGCTGGCCAACACCCATACGTTTCATAAAGGGACGCCAGGGCAAAGGACTTCTGAGACCGCGGCGTTGCATCTGAGACTCCGAGAAGCGCGAATGAAAAGCGTCAGGCTGCGACGGCGTGGGCGAAGCCGCGCGGACGTGAGAAATCGGCATCGGCCGTCTCAGAAGTCCTTTTGCCTGGGGTTCCTTTGGTCGGCAAGCGCGTTCCGCTTCTCGCAAAGTCACTACTCGCAAATGGCCTGGATCCGTCGTGGGGGATGTACGATATACCTATACGACCACCCTGCGGGTGATAAGGAGGTTGGGGGGGGGGAGGGGGGCCAGCAATGGGCAACAGTGGTGATTGCTGCGTTGCCGCAAAGCCCGTCGCAGCGAGGCCGAAGGGAGTGCGTGACCCAAGTGGGTGCGTTCGCGGCCACCCCGCGTGCCGAGTGCAACTGAAGCCTTGAGCCGAAATCCCTGGATGGTAAGAGAGTTGAGGGGGGAGGACCCAACGTCTCACTCAATCGATCTCACTCTGGACCCACTATCGCTTTCACAATCGATCTAACTCGATCGATCACACTATCGATATCACTCCATCGATATCACTATTGATCTCACTATCGATCCCACTCAATCGATCTCACGATCGATATCTCTATCGATCTCACAAGCGATGTCGTTATCGGTTTCACGATCGATCTCACCATCGATCTCACTATCGATCTCTCTATCGATATCACAAACAATATCGTTATCGGTCTCACGATCGATGGGATCGTCGATGCCATTATCGATCTCGCTCGATCGATATCACTTTCGATCTCACTCGATCGATTGCATTGTCGATCTCACTCTGGATCTCGCTATCGATCCCACTCACGATCTCCCTGTCGGTATCACTCCGTCTCACAATCGATATCACTATTCATCTCACTATCGATCTCACTATCGATCTCACGATCGATCTCACTGGTGGTCTCACTATCGATCTCATTATCGATCTCACAATCGATCTCGTCATCGGTCTCACTATCGTTTTGCACCAGCGGGACACCGGCGGGACACCGGCGGGACACCGGCGGGACACCAGCGGGACACCGGCGGGACACCGCGGGCCACCGCTTGCCGGAAGGAGAATCATTTGGTCCGGCCGGGGCCCAGCCACAAGCGGGACACCGGCAGGACACTGGCGGGACACCGCGGGCCACCGCTGGCCGGAGGAAGAGTAATTTGGTCCGGCCGCGCCTCAGCCATAGGAGACTTTCCTCTCGCCCGCCCACGCAGCTTCGCCTCGCCCGCACGCACGGCACGCACGAACACGAAACCGAAACCGACTTCCCAGCGGGGGCTCTCCGCTCCACTTTCAACCTCCGATTACATCGAGGCGAACATGTTTTTTTTCGGACGTCTGCGAGTAGGCACTCTGCGGCTAGGCGATTTGGGGACCACACGCAACGCCTTGCCCCACGGCAGGGCGTGAGCTCCTCTGCACCACGGGCCGGCGGCCCGTGGCCCGGCCCGGCGGCCCGCCCCTGGGCGGCCGGCCTCCAGGGGGGGGGGGGAGCGCGAGGGGGCGGGCCTCCTCGGAAGGCTCGGGAGGTCGACGCAGCCTCGTTCACGGCAGGCTTGCTCTGAGCCTCCCCCGAGGACACTTCTTGCGTCGGCGGCCAGGCGGCGGGTGACTGCGCTGGCGATGAGAGGCTCAAACGGGGGTGCCGTTGGAGCGATTCGTGCCACCACCGTGCACGAGGAGGGAGGAAGGACGCGGCCGAAGGCAAGCAAGGGCGGGGGCGGGCGACCCCCGAAGGCACGGAAAGA
>CAUYUJ010020402.1:27500-87500 GCA_963575745.1 Prorocentrum cordatum
GGAGCGCCTCCTCCAGAGTTCTGCAGCCCACGATTGGCACCTGCAGGTCTAGAACCGACTCCTTCCGGGAGCTCTCGTACGTCCTCCCATCGTGAGGCTCTCGCGTGCGAACGTATTGCACCAACCGCCCTTCGTAAAGCCTCTCGATGTCCTTCCTGAGCGGCACCGAAGACCTGCCGAGGGCGTCAAACAGCACACGGCACAGCTCCTGGACGTCGTGCTGCTCGTTGGTGTGGCCAGACATGCCGCAGGCGTCGGTGAGACCAGTGGTGGAAACGGCCCTTGCCCGCGAAAGCTGCATCCGGGCGAACAGGCGCTGAAGCTGCAGCGGGATGCAGCGGGCCTCGTCGCCGTGCCTCGCGGCGTCGTGGCTGAAGCTGTAAATGGCGGAGCGGAAGTCTGGGGTGTGGAACAGCACCTGAAGAAGCGAGTTCATGTAGCACGTGGCCCCCTGGTTGGCGATGCCCACGCCTCCATCGCCACGCTGCTCCAGGCGGTTGAACATCTCGCCACCGCTGAAGCCGCATCCGCCTCTGAGGGCCGAGAGGAGCTCGTCCCGATGCTCGGTGTAGAAGCGCTCGTCCTCATCTTGCTCAGCTTCATCTCCACTGGCACCTGCTTGGATCTCCATGCCGCGTTCCAAAGCGAGGCGGGCATCGCACGAAAAATCCCACCAGCCCTCTGGGCGTAGGTGGTTTAGGGTTCAGCTTTTCCAAAACCCCTTCCTCCTCCTCGGGAAGGGGGTTAGCCCTGCCCCCAGGGGGCTGGACCAAGGTTCCGCGAGCAGATGAATCGTCCAAGATGACCCCACATAGATGGTTACAAATGGCCCCTGATAGCCGAGCATCATCTCCAAGACGGCGCAAGACGACCCAGGTTGGACCACGAAGGCCTCAGACATGTCTCCAAGAGGTCCCCAGCCGGCCCCAAGACGGCTCAAGATAAAGAATTACCCTGGGCTTCTTAATAAGAGTGGGGGGGTACCCCCCGACGGGGGTCAACCTCCGTCGCGCCGTGACGGGGGTCGAAGCACCTTCGGCGCGCGGTGGCTGCCCGCGACGGGGATCGATGTGGGGCTGTCGGCGGGGGTGACGCCACCCCGAAGCTTATTAAGAAACTCCGAGTATGGAAACCGGATCGGACAAGAACGGGAAGCGCCGATTTTGTCCATTGGGCTCGTGGGGGACAAAGAGGAAAGGATAATGGCAACGACAAGGCGGCGGATGCCGAGGATGGCAGCGTGGATGACGGGGAGGGCAGCGAAGGGAACAGAAGGACAACGAATAGGAAGACAAACACGAGGACAAGGAGGAAGAGATGGACGAGGACGAGCCCGAGGAACGAAGCGGAGGAGGAGGAGAAGAAGAAGAAGCCGAAGAAGAAGGAGAAGCAGAAAGACGACGACGAGGACGACGAAGAAGGACGGTAAGGAGCCCGACGAAAAGGACGTCGAAGAAGAGAAGGGTCCTCGTGATCTGTTGAGGCTACCCTGGGGGCTGGGGGCTATCTTGGGGCATCCTTTCGTCCTCTTCGGGACCTGTCGGGGTCCTCTTGGGGGCTACTGGGGTCTTCTTGGTCTGTCTAAGCATGTCTTAGGGTTCTGTGCGGGCTCTCTCAAGCCATCCTGGCGCCATCTTGGGCAGTCTCGGGCCGACTTGGGGCTCCTGGGGGCCTCTGGGGGCCTCTTGGGGGCCCCTCGGGGCGCTCTCGGGGTCCCCTGGAGGGGGAGCTTTCGGGAGCTCTCTTGGGTCGCTTTGACGCACTCTGGGAGCGGTTCTAAAGATAACGCCGGTTCAGAGTCCACTCCAGAGCTGATTGTTCTAGGATGTTTCGAGCGAAACGGCCTTTTCCCAGAACCTGTCCTGGCATCAGCGGGCAGCGCGTAAAAGCGATGAGTCGCGCAAGAACGTACACTTACATCACGACCAAACAAAATGTACGCGAGCTCTCCGAACGTCCACAACGGATACCTACGGGCACGCGCTCCCTGAAATCTCATGTTTCGGACAATCCTCTGACTCCTCTGCACACATCCAGTTTTCTCCGTCTCCCCCTCACTTTCGCCAACAACTTTACCACCAGCATCGTCACGATCACCAGCACCCCATGAAATCACCTTCACCATCATCACCAGCACCATAATCACAAGCAAGATCACCGTCACATCCATCACCATCCTAATCACAATCCTGATGATCAGCACCATCATCGGCGTCAACATCATCGAAAACATCGGCGTCGCTACATTAGCGGTATTAGCACAATCATAACCATAGCAATAATCAGCAACATCATCGTAGTCGTCATCAGCATCATCATCAGCATTATCATCGGCATCATCAGCATCAGTAGCATCAGCATCAGTAGCATCATCATCATCAACAACAACAGCATCATCATCGTCAACATCGTCATCATTATCATCAGACTCTTCTTCATCCTCACCATCAGCATCAGCATCATCACCATCAGCCACATCATCATTCGCATTATCCTAATCATCAGCATCATCATCACCACCGTCATCATCGTCGTCACCACGGGCATCCGCATCACGATATGATGGCTTCGAGGACTCGTCCGAAGGCATGTTTGAGGAGCTGTTTCGAGCGAGACGATTACCGTTGAACCACAAGTATTAACAACATAATGTGTTTTTCCAATAATGCCGCTTTCTGGGCCATCTTGGAGGTCATCTAAGAGCACTCCGAAAAGATGTTTCGACACAGCTCTGTACGCATTCCAATGTTTCGCGGATGTCCCAGGCGAAACTGCCATTGTGAGGTTCCGACGAATCAGCGATTTCAACATCCCCGTTGTGTGAGGAAGTCTCAGGTGAAACGCTTGTTCGCACACACCCTGTGGTGTTGGGTCTTCGCTTTGAAGAGACAGCCCCGCGTCCCACTCCTTACTCCTCACTTATCACTCCTCCTCACTCCTCACTCCTCCCGTTCTCCCCCTCCTCCCTTCTCCAAAATCATCATCATCATCATCATCATCATCATCATCAGCAGCAGCATCAGCATCATCATCAGCATCATCATCCATCGGCATCAGCATCGTCATCATCATCACCACCATCAACATCATCATCATCAGCAGCAGCAGCATCACCATAATCAGCATCATCACCATCAGCGTCATCAGCACCATCATCATTGTCATCATCAGCATCATCAGCAGCATCATCATAAGCATCATCATAGTCATCATCAGCATCCTCAGCAGCAACATCATAAGCATCATTAGCAGCATCATCACCCTCACAACCACCAGCACCATCACCATCACCATCACCAACTCCATCATCAGCACCATCATCCTCAGCAGCATCAGCATCAGCATCATCATCATCATCATCATCATCATCATCACCATCAGCATCAGCATCAGCATCAGCATCATCATCATCACCATCAGCATCACCATAATCATCATAATCAGCAGTACCATCATCATCAGCACAAGAGCGCCCCGAGAGGCCAAAATCATAAATTTTACGAGGGTTTTGGAAGGACGTTGGCCTTGTCGCATTTTCGGCTTTCCGATGCTCCCAGACGGCCCAAGAGGCCCCCAAGAGCGCACGAAGACGGCTCAAGAGGCCCCCAAGAAGGCCCCCAGAAAGCCCAAACGGGCCCCGAGACGGCCCAAGAGACGCCCAAGACGGCCCAAGAGAGCCCCAAGACGGCCCCAAGAGGGGCCCAAGATGGGGACCATGAACCGAAACCTCAAGCCTTCCGCCCCAAGAGGGCCCCAGGAGGCCCCGAGGGGCCCCCAAGATGGCCCAAGATGCCGCCACGAGGCCCCCAAGAGACCCCAGGAGGCTCCAAGGAGGCTCAAAAGAGGCCCTACAAGGCTTCAGAAATGTCTCCCAGGCGCCCCCGAACGGCCTTGGAACGCCGCAAACAGCAAATTTCAGCACCGAAACGCCGCAGGACAGCCGCTTTCACATTTCGCGTGCGAGGAAACCCAGACCTGCCTGGGTGCACCTAGGAAACTCAGCGCCATATGGCTGGGTGGACCATGGAAACCCACTCCTACTTCCCTGGGTGCGCCTAGGAAACTCAGCGCCACCTTGCTGGGTGAACCTCGGAAACCCAGGTTCACCTGCCTGGGTGAACCTGGGAACCCAGGCCAACGTTGGTGAGCTGACCTAGGTCCCCAGGCCCACGTCGCTGGGCTGACTGACCCCAGGGAACCAAACCTGGGTGTGTGCCCAGAGGAAGCCAGTCCTGCCTCCCAGCGCACCCCCTGTGGCGTCCAGGAAATGCCACGCCTGCCACGCCCTGGGAGCCTGCAACGCATAGGGCCCCCACCCCCAGCGCACCACCTGTGGCGTCAAGGAAATGCCACGCCTGCCACGCCCTGGGAGCCTGCAACGCATGGGGCCCCCGCCCCCAGCGCACCCGGTGTGGCGTCGAGGAAATGCCACGCCTGCCACGCCCTGGGAGCCTGCAACGCATAGGGCCCCCACCCCCAGCGCATCCCCTGCGGCGTCGAGGAAATGCCACGCCTGCCACGCCCTGGGAGCCTGCAACGCATAGGGCCCCCACCCCCAGCGCACCCCCTGTGGCGTCGAGGAAGTGCCACGCCTGCCACGCCCTGGGAGCCTGCAAAGCATAGGGCCCCCACCCCCAGCGTACCCCCTGTGGCGCCCAGGAAATGCCACGCCTGCCACGCCCTGGGAGCCTGCAACGCATAGGGCCCCCACCCCCAGCGCACCCCCTGCGGCGTCGAGGAAAAGCCACGCCTGCCACGCCCTGCGAGCGCATAGGGCCCCCACCCCCAGCGCACCCCCTGCGGCGTCGAGGGAATGCCACGCCTGCCACGCCCTGGGAGCCTGCAACGCATAGGGCCCCCACCCCCAGCGCACCCCCTGTGGCGTCGAAGGAATGTCCTGTGTGCTATGCTGTGCTGTGCTGTGCTGTGATATGCTGTGCTGCTGTGCGGTGAGCTGTGCTGTGCTGTGTCGTGCTGTGCTGTGCTGTGCTGTGCTGTGCTGAGCTGAGCTGTGCTCAGCTGTGCCGTGCTGAGCTGAGCTGAGCTGAGCTGTGCTGAGTAGTGCTGTGAGGAGGAGGGGAAGAGTGAGGTGTGTGAGAGAGAGACGGAGAGTGAGGTGTGAGGGCGAGTGTCGCGGGTGCGGCGCGGCAGGGAAGAAAACCAGAACCCCACGAAACATGTGGGGAATAATACTAGCAATGATAAGAATACATAACAAATAATATCAAGAATAATAATGTCAATGTCATTGCTATCCTGGAGGACACCCAAAGAGCACTCCAAGAGAGGCCCCAAGGGACTGCAGGACGCGAGATGGTTGGCCTCCACACGGCGGAGCTGATTCTGGCCCCCCGATTCTCTTCGCCGATGGCCCAGAGGGTGGCCCCAGGATGGCCGCAAGAGCCCCCCAAGATGGCCCCAAGTAACCCCAGGAAGGCCCAAAGGAGGACCCCAGCGGACACCAAGTGGGCCGTCCTTTCGGGGTGCTCGTCTCTCGGTCGCGGCCCCTCGCGGGACAGCTCGTCCGAGAGTATGTCCTGGATGGACCAGCGGGGATGCGCGGAGCGTCGAGGATCGCGGCCCTCCGCCCTCGAGCCCCTACTCGAGCCAAATCTGCTGCGGGCGAGGAGGACGGCGACGATGCTGATCATGACAACCATGAAGGCACGAGAATCGGAAAACGCCGCGCAACCCGCGCGCAAACGCACAATCGCACGGCTGAAATGGGCGGGCGGGAACTGCGTGGCCCGTCTCGGGGGCACCTGGCGAGCCACACGGAGCAGCAGGCGCGATCGGCAGAGGACAGAAAGGCAGCACCGGCAAGCGGGAAAAGAGACGGGGAGGGGTCCAGCAGGAAGAGGAGGGACGGGGAGGAGGAGGAGGAGGAGGAGGAGGAGGAGGAGGAGGAGGAGGAGGGAAGTAAAAAAGGAGGAGACGAGGGCACAGAGGAGGAGGAGGAGGAGGAGGAGGAGGAGGAGGGGATGAGGAGGGGAAAGAAAGGAGGAAAAAGGGCAATGGCGCTCGCTGGAATTCGCTGCTAACCACGCCGTGGTGAAAGGAGGAAGGAGGAGGGGAGAAGGGGAAATTGGTCCCGCCCACTCTGGACGCCAACAGCGCATCGCCCGTCATGGCCTCACGAAGAGAAATGTCCCCCAAACCCCTCGTACCTCGCCCACCTCCTCCCTCGCCCCTCTCCTCTCTCGCCCCCCAACCCCCTAGCCATCTCCCCACCCTCTCCTCCCCCTCCTCCTCCTCCTCCTCCTCCTCCTCCTCCTCCTCCTCCTCCTCCTCCTCCTCCTCCTCCTCCCTCCTCCTCCTCCCTCCTCCTCCTCCGCCTCATCCTCCTCCTACTTCTCCTCCTCCTGCTCGTCCTCCTCCTCCTCCTCCTCTCCGCCTCCTCCCGCCTCCTCCACCTCTTCCTCCTCCTCTTCTTTCTCCTCCTCCTCCTCCTCCTCCTCCTCCTCCTCCTCGCCTCCTCTTCCTCCTCCTCCTCCTCCTCCTCCTCCTCCTCCTCCTCCGCCTCCTCCTCCTCCTCCTCCTCCTCCTCCTCCTCCTCCTCCTCCTCCTCCTCCTCCTCCTCCTCCTTGTCCTCCCCTCGCACCCTTCCCCCCCCTCGGCTCCACTCACGCCTCGCTTCCATGCCTTCCTCGCCCCCTTTGCTCCTGTCGCCCTGGACGTCTTCGGGGCGGATGCCTTTCAGCAAAAGGCCCGTGCGGATTTCTCTTGGATCGGCGCTGGACCCCCAGGGAATTCGAGAGGGGACCGCAGTGAAGACAGAAGTAAAAACGGAACGGATCTGCGATACACGGACGGAAACTGGCGACAGAACCGCAAATCCACCAGGCAGCGCCCGCTCCGCACAGACAACGCACCCTGCCTCGCATGAGAAGAATCGATCCCGACGGACGCGGGTCCTGGGCCCCGCCCCGGAGGCTCTCCCCGAGGACCAGCGCTTCGTCCGGAGGCGGTTTTCGGCGGTCCTGAAGCCCAGGGGGGGAGGCCGGCCAGACATCAGCGGGGAGTTTCACGATCCGGTTCCCTCGGAACTCGCTTCCTCGATGCAGCAACCCTAGACAAGGAGGAGGCGAGCAGCGCACGGACAGCGGCCTCAACGACGGCGAGCTGTCAGGGTCAGGAGCGGCCGGCCACCCAGACCAGGCCAGCTCTGTACCATGCATTAAAAGATTTCGCCGCACCGTTTAGGATGACGAAACAGGCAAGGCAACGCGGTTTGTTAGGAGCCAACTCCTGGGAGGTCTTCGTTAAAAGTACTGAAGGCCACAAAGCCCGACTGGGGGGAATAAGCCGCACTAACAAAAACTAAACCCACGATTAAGCCTGGGATTAGGCCCAAGTAAGACGAATTACACTGGATGATGCAGAATCAAATGGGATTACGCCGGATGTGGCTGTGTGTCGACCGCGGATATGCCAGCGCCGACGCTGAATTCAACCTCCCAAGAATTGCATCCTGAGGTTTGCATGCCAGACACAGTGCTGGAGCAGGCCCCCTGGAGGGCAACCAGAAAATCTAGCGCGGAATCGACCAAACGCCGAAATCATGAACAACTCGAATTATCATCCACAAGCAACGAGAAAACAAATTGCCAGGGGGTGCAGGAAGACGGGGGAGAGGAAGGGGACGAAGAGGAAACGAAAGGCAGAGGATCAGGATGGAATGTGGTATTTTTTCAATCAACGAAATAAGGCCGTTTGTATTGGGCGCGAATGCGGCGGGCATGGAAAATCTACCTAAAATAATGACGGAAAACCCTTCCCGCACCCAGCATAGCATAAAACCTCCCACTCGGAGTCTGGTGCTCAAGCAAATCCGCCGTGCCTCGGTGGCATCCAAAGCGCACACCACCCTGAACACACCCGAAAGACAACATAACGATTGTACTAAACAGTTCCTGGCAAGCACAAGAACAGAGCAGGGGGTTCTACTAGCCACCCCTCTTCACAAATAATTAGCAGACGGTGGACGATCTGACGGAGCAAAGCCTTCATGGGAAGTGCCAGTCCATCAACATAGCTGATTGAAGCAGCACTCACCTAGCATGCTAGATTCCTAACACGTTTACCACTCGACAGCCATAGCTAGTGGCAGCAGCCTCTCAACTGCGTGCTCTACCACCCTCTTCCCTCTCTGTCAGAATTGCCCGCAATGCTAAGCGACGCGCTGATCTGGTGCGTCGTCGGCGGATGCCCCGGAGCTGTCGAACGCACTTCAAGCACAAATTGTAAACATAAGATGACGTACGACGCCTCACCCAGCCCTATAAATCCACTGAACAGTCGGACGCCGCATTCGCGGATACAGTCCGAGAGATGCCGGCGCCTGACGGCTCGATCATTCGAGTCGCCCTTCTCCTTGATGGCGAGAGCACTGCGTTGCGAGCTCGGTACGGTTTTCTCATGCTTCTCCTCGCTCAGCCCGATCGCTCCGAGGTCGCATCGTCGCGGCTGAGCTCGCCGTCCACGACGTCGAGGAAGAGATCTCTTCCGACGCTCTTCTGCCACGGGATCGGCTCTCATCTCTCTGGCGTCGCACCACAGCACGTTGTCGATCTGCTCGGTGCGAGGCTGATCGAACAGCCACCAGCGATATCCGGCCACGCTGTTCTCCGATGAACGTCGCGCCGTCGACCGCCAAGTCGACTGGCGCCGCGCAGCCACCTTCCCCCCCGGCCTCCTGATCTCATTGGCTGAGGAAGGTCCACTCACCATCTCATAAAGCTTCAGGAGGCACGCTTGCAGGCCGTCAGCTGCAACGCAGGCTGCGAGCAGCTCTTAGCCACACGACGATCGGCAGACCAGCTTGAGCGATCGGCTCACGGCGCTGAGCAAGTGGCATACCTGTTTGCCAATACTGCGGCACTTGCCCTGACGCATGCACACAGCAACCCCACGCCGTCACCATCTTCCCCCCCGCCTGAACGACCCGTCGCCGCGCACGCAAAGTCGCCCATCAAACTCCACATCTGGGAGTGCGATGCGCACCTTGATCTTTTGCATGGCCATGAACTACAGAGTTGGGCTGCATCACATGACGGACGAGCAACTTGCCCTCGGGCCCCCGCAGTGCGATGACGCCCACGGCGAGACGTCGCTGCGCAGAGCACATGCTGCCGCTCCCAAGAGAGACACAGAAAGGTCTGGAAGCTGACCTCCTGCCGGCTCGCCGGCCTTCGCCCTGGCCAGGCCGACGTGCCCGATGGGGATCAGGGCGTCGATGTACTAATCCTGTTCGAGCGCCTCTGTCCTATCGGCGCCGCGGTGGTGCACTCCGCATTTGCTGAAATCGCCGTAGCCCCCTCTCATTATGCCGAAGACGCTCTCGTGCTCCTTCGTCATCGTGCTCCATGCGTCCCACGATATTCAGATCGCCAACGCTAGAGCTCTTGGACAGCGCGAGCACTAGCTCCGAGCCGCTGGAGCCACGGGCACCAGACATCTCGCGCGCGACGTCGAGCTCCGGCTCCCACCTCGTCGGCATGGCGCCGCGCCTGGCGCACGTGACCTGGGGGGGCTGGGGGGGGCTTCATGGAGAAAGCCCTGGGCGAACCCTCGCATCCCACGCACGGCTCGCTGCACGGGCACTCAGTCCGCTCGCCGAAGGACTCGCAGCCTGGCACCCAGCCAGGGACGGCGGCACGGCCAGGCGGCAGGGCGAAGTTCACCTCGCGGGGCGCTCCAACTCGATCCTGCATCTCGGCGCAGGTCGCGCCCAGCAGGAACGCCTTCTCGACGCGCCATCCAGGACGGGCGACGCGCCGCCTCTGCGGACAGCACGCGCTGCGACGCGCGCTTCGCCGCCCCGGCGAAAGTCTCGAGGGCCTCTCAACGCCGCGCAGCACCGGACTGCCCCGACGGTCTAGCCGTCTGAATTCTTCCGGCGCAACCATTTGAAAACACGTCTGGAGTCCACGACGTCCCGGGGGCTTCTGAGAGGGCGCCTCTCCAATACTTGACCCAAAGGCAAGCTCCTCCAGGAAGCCGCAGCGACTTCCCCAGGAAAACTTCGACGCTCACTCTTTGGCCAGGAGGTCGGCGCCGCGCGCGATCACCGCGGCCCAGGCGACGGCGTTGAATTTTTGCAGGGCTGTCGCGGAAGCGCCAGCAACACAGTTTCGAGACGGTTCCTCGTCACAGCTCAGAAATGCCTCGCGCGCCCGTGGGCCCAGGCACAACTCGACGCGCCACCCCCCCCCACCCTCCTCCACGAGCGCGGCGCCGTCGTCCACGGAGGCGCCGCGCTGGTAGAACTGGCTCTGCGCGCATGCTCCGACGCCGGCGCCGCGCCGAGAGGCGCTGGGGCCACTCGCGCGGCACGCGGCCAAGGCTGGCCGCAGCCAGTTGAAATCAAGCGCCGACTGTCGGCGCTCTCCGATGATGAACCACCCTTGGCTACGCTGGCGAGGTCCTCGGGGACGTCAACGACACGGCCATCGAGCGCCCCATCTGGGCCCTGCCCGGCCCCAGCTACAAGCAGCAATTCGTCACCCAACACAAACTGCATGGCGCGACACCTTTTCCGCGGCGGGCGTCGAACTCGACGCCGCCCAGGCGCAGCTGCTGGACGTCGTTCGGGCCCCGATTGGGGCCCACCAGATGACCCGGCTGCAGGCGCGGCCCAGTCGCCCGCAGATTTCTGGCCGCGCACGAGACGCAGTGCACGAACGCCAGGCAGCTGGGAGGATCTGCGGGACAGGCGGCGCAGAGCCTCTAGGATGCCGGGGCGTCGCTGCGCCTGCTCGGTAAGCAGCACGCCCTTCGCGCCCTGCCAGTTGCCGAAAGTCCTGGCCCCAGGGGCCCGGCGCAACGCACTCCAAATAGTCCCCCACGCGATCCCAGGCCGGACCTGCTCGCGCCATGCCGGTGCCCATGTCGCCGAAGACCGCAACGACGAAGGCCCACGCGCCCTGCAATCTGCAGAACATCTCGGTCGGCTTGGCAGCACTTGACAGCAACTTTGCCTCTAGCCGGGTCCACGGAAATTATCGCACCAGGCCCCGCCAAGCCCGACACGTCTTTCGCGCTCGGAAGCTGGTGGATCCCCACCCGGTCGCCAACGTTGAAGCGTCCGACAGAGACCGCGGTTGACGCGGGAAACGGAAGTAGCCACGAACGCACGTTGCAGTCGGCCAGGCTGTACCTCTCCACCAAGAGGCGGGGCTGGCACCAGCATCATAGACGCCAGATACCTCATCCGATTCGCCTGCTTCAAGCGGCGGCAGCATGGAGGGCTGCCTGCCGAAGACGACGTTACACGGTGCAACGCCGCCAACGCGGGCGAGGCTGTTGCGCGCGAAGTCCCGCGAGCCAGCATAGAGTCGAAGTTGGCTGTGTCGCCTCCGCGTTTCAGCTGCTCCTCTGCGGTGCGAAATGCACGTCGAAAGACGGCACCACGTCGCTCGATGAAACGAGCGTGCCGGCGCGGAGCTCGGATGTCAATATGCACCCCTCGCCTCCTCAAGACCTCCAGAAAGTGCGCAAGGGCTACGCCGCTGTCGACGTCCACGATGAAGGCCCCCATCGCACCGAACAGCTGCATCCACGAACGGATGATGGCCGCCAGCAGCGTCGAGTCGAGATTGCCCGTGATATCCTGGCAGTTGTGCCACAGCGGCGCGCAGCAGATCAGGCGCAGGATCATGCGATCCTTGTAGTACAGGATGTCACATTCGACGTGCTGGCAGAATCGTGAAAAATGCAGCGAAGGAAAAGAATGGTGTGCTGGTGGTACCCATCTACATCATTCCCTGGAATGTATGACCACTTGGGATGAAGTCGACATTGCCTGCGGCATGTTGGCTGCTCGTAGAGCGTGCCATTTCCTCCTTAATGGCGCGCCACCACAGAAGGTGCAGCTCGCGTAGCTCCCGCATGCGTGTCTTGTGCGGAGTCGCCACGTAATGCTCGCACTGACGCGGCGATGTCAAAACAAATCCAGTCGGAGGGGTCGGGTTGCCGACCGCTTCGTCGGCAGCTCGTCGTGGGGGTCATCTTGGCACACTCCCTGTCTCCAGGCTGGCTCGTAACCTTGGCATGGCAACACAATCACCAGAACCAGGACTCTACGTTCCAACGACGTATCCGCGGGAACCGCTACCCTGAGACCCAGCGATAGACAATGATGAGCTGGTTCCTGGGGTTTCTGCGGGTGCCAGTGGTAATGCAATTTCGTCTGCTGCTCCCAGGTCGGTCCGCCGTGTAGTTGACCTTGGTGATCGCTGGAGTGGCGCGGACCTCCAGGTCGTGTTGGCGCTTGACACTGCTGGCCAGCGCGTGGGCGCGGCCGCCTGTGCGGGCCCGCGAAACTGCACGAACTCGTGCGCTCGCGGGTTGGTCGCGCTCCTTCTCCTCGTGGCAACCAGGGCATTCTCTGTGCATTGGGGCGCTGTGAGGATATTAGCATGTGTTTGGATCTCTGGAATGCATGGGCGAGCCCGCGCGGATGTTGCGCTTGCACGCGTTCAAACGCGGCCTGTTGCTTGTGCGCCCTGCGACGCGCGTCCTAGCGCCGCCTGTGTGTGGGGCGTTTTTGTTTCGCCTCGTCGCCGCGCGCGGGGCCGCGAACGCCAAAATTGTGTGGGCAACACTAGCCGACGGCCGACTGTCAATCCGCTCAGTCAGCCTAAGCTTGAACGGAAGCCGCTTTTTCCGTCGCGGCGCCGCAGAAGCGATCCGCTCGCGCGTCGAGCAACCTGGGCTACGGCGTGGCGAATTGCCCCACATGCAAAACGGGTAGGGACAGAAAGAAAACCTCAGGCCCCCAGGCCCGCCAGTTGCACGCCCGGAGGGCCGGAGCTCTTCGTCTGGAGCCCACGCTGGCAAACCACTTCTTCGAAGTCGCGGCCACGGGCGCGGCGGCGCGGCGTGAAGGACAGGCCAACCGTGTGCGCGTGCCGGTCCAGCTCCCGCACCGAGGAGAAGCTGGCTCCACCCACAGGGGGATCGACAGCGGCGCTCACGGGGGGGGGCAGCCGTGAGGGGGCAGTCGAGGGAAAGAGGGTAAAAAGGAGGAGGAGGAGGAGGAGGAGGAGGAGCAGGATGTGAGGGGCGAAGGAAAAATTCGGAGCAGCAGCGGAACGAAGGAGGAGGAGGAGGAGGAGGAGGAGGAGGAGGAGGAGGAGGAGAGAGGACGACAAGTATGAGAAGCACCATGGAGCGGAGGGGAAAGCAGCGCGACAGTGCCAATCCGAAGCAGCACGCGAGGCGCAGCGATGAGAAAACACCCGCGCACAAACATTGTCTCGGGATCAAAGCTGGCAAACAACACATCTGACCTCATCCTCGCAAGGCGATCGGAAAGGACACAGACATCCAGCTGCTCCAAATTTTTTGGGGCGTGGACCCCAGAGGTCCGGACCACTTCCCCGGGAACGGTTTTTCAGTCGTTTTTGTTGACGCTCCAAAGCCCGGCAAAGGCCCCCGGAGGCCGAAAACGGTCAAAATCCGGCCGCTCTAATTTCTGTTGAAGCGTCGGATCTGAGCTGAGATATCCGGTCCTTCGGGGATACCTGCGGCTGCTCCCGCCGCAGCGGGCGCCGGCGGTGCGCGCCGAGCTGGGAGGCGAGGGTGGCGGACCGGCGGCCCTTCAAGGAGGCAGGGGGCTGCGGGCGGTTCGCGCCGGCGTTGGGTCCTGACACCGCGCCGATCGCTTGCTCGAATGATCGGCCGCTCTTCGATCGCCAGATCGTTCCCTATTGGCCGAGTCTGGGCCACCGGCGGCGTTCACACTGAGCACCCGCGCCAGGGTCGCCGCCGCATCGACGCGGCACGAAGCTGCGGTGAGTGTCTCGGGTTCTGGCGCAGGCGGGGCCGTCAGCCCGCACTTCACTGCGTGCTCGCACCCTCACTCTCCTCTCCCCGGCTTTTCGGATCGAGGATCCGATCCCGACGGGGGTGGCGGCTCCAGACTGAGCGAAACAGGCTGCACACCTGGGAAAGCATCCGTATCAGAGAGGAGCCCCTCCTGCAAGAGGCCGTTCTGAGAGCCTCTGGGCCGCCTTGGACGCCGTCTTAGGAGGCCGCCCCCCTCCGCCCCAGCCCCGCTTGCGCGCCGCAAGAGACGAGGAGTGTCTTCGGGGGTCTGCTAACCCGGGCCAATCAGACCCGGGTCAGCAGGAAACCAAAAAAACTGCAATGCAGGAGAACAAAGCTGCAACGCAGGGATTCGCTAACACGGGTCAGCCAGAGGGGGTCGTCGCAGGATCCTGCAGGATCAAGTGCCCTGGCTGACCCCCGTTTGCATCGACCCCCGTCTCAAGGCTTCCGATGTCATGTCTGCTGGCGATCTCACTGTCCGGGCGGGCTCTCGTCTTCTTCTTTCTCTTGCTGTTGTTCTTCTTCGTCCTCGTCGTCGGCGGGCTCCACGGGAGCGTGGACCTGCAGAGAGTGCAAGTACATGTCCTCTATCCTCGTCCTCCTTCCCCCTCCTCCCTCTCCTCTTGCACCTCCTCCTCCATCTCCTCCTTCTCCTCCTCCTCTCCTCCTCCTCCTCCTCCTCCTCCTCCTGCTCCTCCTCCTCCTCCTCCTCCTCCTCATCATCATCATCCTCCTCCTTATCCTTTTCCGTATCCATTTGCTTTCCCTATGAATAACTCCTCCCTGTCGCACCCCGAGGCTAGTCGGAAGGGCGGGACAGGCGTGTCGCCTGAGACTTCCTTACCATACATGATGCCGAAGCTCACAATTTACGACAGGTTCACTGATGTAGGGCGGGTCGTTTTCCAAATGTGGCTCTCACCCCAGCGCCGTGCACATGTCTTAAGAATTTGCGAGAGCTTCACGGACTGAGGGCGGGTGGTTGTCTTAATGTGGCTCTCGCCTTAGCGCCGCGCAGATTCGCTCTAAAATTTGCAAGAGATTCACGGATTGAGGGCGAATCGTTTTCAAAATGTGGCTCTCGCCTTAGCGCCGTGCACATTCGTTTTCAATGTTTGCAAAGAGTTCCACGGATTGAGGGCGGGTCGTTTTCAAAATGTTGTTCTCGCTTTCGCGCCGCGCACAGTCAGTCGTCTTAAAATTTTGCAAGATTTCGCGGGTGAGGGCGGCTCCTGTTCAAAATGAGGCTCTCGCGTTCGCGCTGCGCACACTCGTCCTAAAGATGTGCAAGGGTTTCACAGGTCCCCTTGGCTAGCGTACAAGGTAATGGCGTTTTGGAAGGAAACAGGACTGTCAAGGCGCAACAGCTACGTTGATTCGCGTTGGTGACGTCCCAGGAACGGTGTTCTGGCACGACTCAGGATCGTCAAACGCAACAGTCATGCTTGATTCGTGGCTTTGGAGTCCCGAGAATGGTGTTTTGGTACGTTCCAGGATCTTCAAGCGGCTGCCTCCCAACGGGGCACTGCCCTCAGTGGAAATGAATCCTTGCAGGGGCCCATGAAGAGGGAGCTTGGAGGGAGGGTCTTTTTCCAATATCGTTGATGAGTCTTGGGTTGACACTGGTCCTCCTCATCCTCCTCCGCCTCCTCCTCCTCCGTCTCCTTCTGCTTCTGGTCCTGGTGCGACCATCAGGGAAGGCAGGGAATCGTTCGTCCTGTGGTGGAGGTTGCCGCGGGCGTGGGCGTGCGACTTGAGCCACTGGAAGAACTCGCCTTGGCCGCAGGGGCTCTGGAAGCACTGAAAGTCCTCGGGGGCGAGCCACGCGAAGAGGTCCTCGTCCGCGAACCTGAACACCTGCACGCGGCGCGCGCAGAGGGGCCGGCGCGAGGGAAGCAGCCTTCTGAGACGGCGGGGGGGGGGAGGGCTCCCAATAAGGCGGGGGGGGGTCTCCTCAGAGGCCCTCCCGGCTCGCAGGAGGGCCTCTTCTCGGAGTCCCGAGGCGGTGCGGTGGCAGGCCGTGGGGTGCCCTCGGAATCCCCCAGGGCCTCACCGCACGGCTGCGTCAGCGCACGGTGTTCGGGGCCTCGGCTGCCCCAGTCGCCCGAGACGTCCTCGGAGAACGACCCGAGCCCCAAAACCGTGCGGTGACCCCGAATCCCCTCAGGCTCACCACACGGTGTGCTCGCCACCCCGCTCGGGGGCGAGCGGCCCGAGGGGGCGTCTTGGAGGCCGGGAGGGCTTCTGAGAAGGCCCCGTGCCCTCTGAGGAGGAAGAGGAGGAGCAGGAGGAGGAGGAGGAGCAGGAGGAGGAGGAGGAGGAGGAGGAGGAGGGGAGGAGGAGGAGCCCCCCCCCGCCCCGCCGTCTTGGAAGAGCCGCCCCGCGCGCGCCGCCCCTCTTGGAGCGCGCGTGCGCGCCGCCGGGCCTGCGTGCGGGGCCGCCACTTCGCCCGCGGGCTCCCCGCGCTCTCGCAGGAGCCGTCCGAGCCGCTGGACGCGTTGGACTCGCGCCGCTGGGCCACCACGAAGCGGCCGAGGGCCTCGTCCGCCGCCTCGCTCCAGCGCGCCTCGACCACGGTGCGGATGTACCTGGTCGGGACGCCGTAGCGCTGCGACTTCTCGCACTCCGTCTCGCGGAAGGCCTCGACGAGCCGCAGGCCCCCCTGGCGCTCGAGCGGGCGAGGAGAGCGGCAGAGCAGAGGCCGCTCCGCGATGAGGCGTGCCGGCCCCAGGGCGGCCGAGAGATCCCACCAGCCCCCGTGGGCGGAGGTGGTTCAGAGCAGTTCCTCTTCCAGCTCCCCCCCTTATTCCAAATCGGGGAGGGTTATCCTCCCCCTACCCCCTACCCCTGGGTCTGGACGGGCGAGCGGTCAGAGCGACCGAAATGGCATCAGCGAGAAGGCCAAAAACCAGTATTTGTCCTACGTTTCGGTCCCATTTTCCCGTCTGGGCGGAGGGGGCCGCGGGTGAGGCTAATCGAGGCTGGATCGATCGCCTCCAAGATGGCCCCAGGATGGCCAGAAAAGCCCCCAAGAAGGCCCCCAGGAGGAGCCCAAGAGGCTTCAAAAAAGCCCACGCAAAGGCCCCACGAAACCCCCAAGAGGCCCAAGAGACGCCCCGAAGCCCCGAGGAGCCACCAAAGGCCCCGAAGACGCCCCAAGGTGAATCCAAGCTGCCCCCAAGAGACACACGGAAGCATGCAAGGGGCCTCTCGCCCACAAAGGTCCCCGAGATCTCCAAAGGATGCTACTCTCCCCCGTTCAGGGCAGCTCGCTGGGAGTCGTGTCTGGATGGGCTGGCGGGGCCACGCGGAGCGTTCAGAAATCATACCCATCGGTCGGAAGAAGTAGGTGGAAACATGAAGTAGGAAGGGGTTGAAAATAGATTGGGTTCCGTCCGCCCCCTTGGGAGGCCGGAAAAGGTGAATACACTCGATCATTGAAGTAGGAACGTGCTCAAGAAGATTGGAAGATGAGAATCCAGAAGTACCTACTTTCGAACGACCGATGGGTACCCATACGGCAGCACGTGGAAGTGAAAACGTTCCGGCCGCCCTGGGACAGGCGCCCGCGATCGCGGAAACATGCGCCTGATACCGGTCTTCGCCTGCTCCTCCTCGACGAGCGCGTTCCACTACTCGCAGAGTAGCTACTCGCAACTGGTCTGAATCCGCCGCGGGGGATTTACGCTCCACTACATACAGCAAGACATGTTTTTGTTGTTCTTCGGACGCTTGCGAGTGGGCATTTTGCAAGTAGTGGATCGCGCTCGGTGACATCCGCTGCCACGAAGGAAGCGGATGCTGCCGGGCAAGGGTCCTGGACCCCGGCCAGCCCTTCCCCCAAAGGGCGACGAACTCTGCACTTACGTCGGGCATGTCCCTCTACAGGAATACGCAAAAATAGTCACAAAATAGTCCAGGGACGATTTTTGCTGCTACTATCTGCCTGCAAGGGGACATGCCCGACCTAAATCATACATCTCCACCGCTCCCTGGCCAGGCCCATCCTGAACCCAGCCGCGGTGCATGCGCCACGCCCTGCTGGGATGGCCAGGAAGGCGCGTACACCAGAGGCCTCCTAGATGGGATCCGAGTAGATGGGGTCGGAAGATCGCGCCGCATCGCCGATGCATCGGCGATGCACCGGCGAGGCATCGGCGATGCACCGGGGAGGCATCGTCGACGTCGGCGATGCATCGGCGACGTCGGCGTTGGGAAACATGGGCTCCGCATCGAACCGCGTCGCCGATGCATCGCCGACCCCATCTACTCCGACCCCATCGAGGAGGCCTAGATACACAGTTCCTGGGATCATGATGGGCCTGGTCAGGGAGCGGTGGAGATGTGTAGAGTTAGGTCGGGCATGTCCCCCCTACAGGCAGATCTTGGAGGAAAAAAAAAAAAATAGCCCAGAAAAATATTCGAAAATGATCCAAAATGGTCGAAAAATCGTCCCCAGACTATTTTGTGGCTGTTTTTGCAGATTCCTCCTGTAGAGGGACAGGCCCGACTGAAATGCAGAGTTCGTCGCCCAACCACGGCCCCCCCGGAGGCATTCCTCCAAGACCGGCCCCTCCTCGCGAGCCGCGGTGTCTCACGGCCGGGCGGCCGGGCGGTCTGAGAGCCCCCCCCCCCCCCCAGGCCGGGGGACGGAGAAGGAGCTCGGGACACGGCTCCCTCGGCACCCCTCCACTTTGGAAGCTGGGCGAGGGCTGGCAAATCCGTGGCTGCTACAACGGCCTTCCCCGAAGAAAAAACAAACTCCCTGCGTAAAACTCAGCTCACTCGAATAGTCAAAGGGCTGCTCCCCGGAAGAGAAGTGCAGTTTCCTGGAGCTCCGTCTTAGCAGCCACGGGTTTGCCAGCCTTCGCCTGGCTGCTGATCCACGCCACGAAAATATCTACTCCGGATTCCATCATAAAGTCGGGGGGGATCACATTTGGGGGGGGGGTCTGATTTGAGCTGTCTTGAGGGTTCGGGGGGGGGGTTGGGCAAAGGGCCGCTCTTTCGTGGATGGTCTGGGAGGGTCTAAAACTTCTCGTCTGGGAGGGTTGTGACCCCCTCCCTTTTATCACGAAATCTGGAGTACATAGGCACGAACACCCGCCGACGAATCCTGCCTGTCCCTTCCAGGGAGGGCGGCGGCGCAGAGGGTCGCTGGCTCTCGGTGGCGACCTGCACACGGCCATCCTCCCGTCTACTGGCGGGCGCCTGCGTATACATTTTTGTTAATGCGGCGGGCCCTCTCCCTCATGCTGAGTATATGTCAACCGATCCCCATCCCCAGCGGCGTGGCCTGGGCCCCGCTGGCCGGTTTACCCCCCTAGATGGGGATTAGGCCGTTCCGTTCGGGTCTCGAGGGGTGCACGCATCCCCAACCGGGGTGGTAACTCGGTGGGGGTCTCGAAGGGGATGGGGATGGGGATGGGGATGGGGATGGGGATGGGGATAAACGATACCGATAACACCTTCAGCGGCGCGATCCGTTCCTCCAGGAGGCGCTGGAAGCACTGCAAAGGGTACTCGCCGGCCTGCTGCTTGCCCCCGGGAAGCCGGCAGGAGGCCTCCAACCTGCCGCGCGAGTCCTTTCAAGGGGCCCTGGGAAAAAGCTAATCAATAGACACAAATCGGATTCCCCATATTTTCCCATGTTTTCCGGGTTCTTGTCTGCCCCCCCACTTCCCATATTTTCCTATATTTTCTGGGGAATCGACGATTTATTGTGTCAGTGTGTTTTGTCCCTCCTGATCCTTGACCAGCCGGAGCTGCACAAAGAGCCGCCCATCGGGCCTCGTCTCAGGTCGGGCATGTCCTCCTCCAGGCGGATTTTGGAGAAGATATCAAATGTAGTCCGAAAAGATTCAAAGATTGTCAAAAAATAACCTAAAATCGTCCTCATATGATTTGATTATTCTTTGATATTCCTCCTGTAGAGGGACAGGCCCGACTTAAGCCTCGTCAGCCGAATCGCCACCAGCGGCACGCATCGCACCACACTCCCTCCAGTGGTCGTCAGCAGCGTGCTCTTGCCCAAGTTCACCTCGTCGATCAGCTGCTCCGTCTTGTCGACTCTGACCGAGTGAAGCCAGCTTGTTAGCATGCCCTCAGACGGATTCCTCAGGACCTCGATCGCCACCTGCCCGAGGAAAACCGTCGCCTCCTTGGGCATTGCCGCGATGACCTCATCGGGTCCGAAGGAAGGGACCAGATCGTTCGGCCAATCGCAGAGGGGAGGCTTTGAGTTCACGAGGAAATGGTAGAAGCTTTGCGCGTACGCTTTCGTCATCTGTGTCACCAGAGTGCCCTTTGTAAGGCATGTCAGCACCTTACCAGCGTTTAGAGACAGCACCTCACATGGGCTTCCTTCCACGACCTCGGCTTTGCCTGTGTGTCGCCAGGTGCACCAGAGCGCTGCTTCTGAGAGCCAATCGTCCACCTCGAGCATTGTGGTTAACTTCTTGGGCGTGTCCTGGCCGATGGTAAAGGTGACGTCTAGGGTGTAGGACATGCCCGGACTCAGTATGAAATGCATGGCGGTCGCCTCAGCGCCTGAAAAAAAGAGCGCATCTCCCTTGCCAAATATGGAGAAGTCCGTGCAGGCCCGGCAGACTTCCTCCCACGTAGCACTGCGAGTGTGAGCAAGGAACGAGAAGTAATAGTGGGCTGACAGTGGCTGGCACAGCTCCGTCTGCAGTGCGCTGCGCAGCGGCGCATGCAACTTGTCGAGCATGGGCGTCACGTCCTCCATACTCGGGGGCGGCTGATATTGCAATTTCGCGTCCACCAGTTTGCAAACCTGAATGCGCAGTTCGGCACTCACCTCAAGCCTCGTCAAGAATCGTGTGAGCTTCTTCATGCTCGCCCTGTGTCTCTGCATCTGGAGCTTGAACTGCGTCACGCCCCCAGAGAGTGACGAGACCAAGGTTGAGAATACCACAAGCCCGAAGAGAAGACACACTACGTTGAATATTCTCTCCAATGTGTTCACGGGAAAAACTTGCATCGACCCTGGTGTCATTTGAGTAACCGCCCAATGCAAAGCTGTGGTACCCGCTACCGCGCTTGCAGCGGTCGTTGTGCGTCGAGTCCTCCCTGCGTCTTGAAGAGTCACGTTCCTTGCGAAGACCCGGCGCATCGAGCCGAAGATGGGTCATTTGTTGCACCAAGGCCCTGCGCCCTTTGCCCTCCAGACTGAAAACAACGCAAAAATCAAAAGCTGGCACTGTGGAAAAAGCGTGCGTGTGGGCGTGTGTGTGGTGCGTGCGTGCGTGCGTGCGTGTGTTCGTGCGTGCGTGCGTGCGTGCGTGCGCGTGTGTGTGCGTGTGTGTGTACGTGCGTGCGTGCGTGCTTGCGTGTGTGTGTGTGTGTGTGCGTGCGTGCGTGCGTGCGTGCGTGCGTGCGTGCGTGCGTGCGTGCGTGTGTGCGTGTGTGCGTGTGTGCGTGCGTGCGTGCGTGCGTGCGTGCGTGTGTGCGTGTGTGCGTGTGCTTGCGTGCGTGCGTGCGTGCGTGTGTTTGTGTGTGCGTGTGTGCGTGTGCGCTTGCGTGTGCGTGTGACGGAGCGTGTGCGTGTGCGTGTGTGTGTGTGTGTGTGTGTGCGTGTGCGTGTGGGGGCGTGTGCGTGAGCGTGTGCGTGTGCGTGTGCGTGTGCATGTGCGTGTGCGTGTGCGTGTGCGTGTGCGTGTGCGTAAACGAAAGCGTGTGCGTGTGAGTGTGCGTGAGCGTGTGCGTGCGCGAGCGCGTGCGCGTGCGCGTGCGCGTGCGCGTTGGCATGTGCGTGCGCGTGTGCGTGCGCGTGCGCGTGCGCGTGCGCGTGCGCGTGCGCGTGCGCGTGCGCGTGCGCGAGAGTGCGGCGTGCGTGCGTGCGTGCTGCGCGCGTGCGCGCGCGCGTGCGTGCGTGCATGCGTGCGTGCGCGCAAGCGGACGGGGGGGCGGGCGGGCGGGCGTGCGTGCGTGCGTGCGTGTGCGTGTGTGTGTGTGCGTGTGCGCGTAAGTGCGTGTGTATGTGTGTGTGTGTGTGTGGGGGGGGGGGGGTGCGTGTGTGCGTGCGTGCGTGCGCGCGTGCGCGCGTGCGTGCGTGCGTGCGCGTGTGTGTCTGTGTGTGTTGTGTGTTTTGTGTGTATGTTGTGTGTGTTGTGTGTTGTGTGTGTTGTGTGTTGTGTGTTATGTGTGTGTGTTGAGTGTTGTGTGGTGTGCGATGTGTGTTGTGTGTTGTGTGTTGTGTGTTTGTGTGGTGTGGTGTGTGTTGTGTGTTGTGTGTTGCGTGGTGTGTGGTGTGTGTTGTGTGTTGCGTGGTGTGTGGTGTGTCGTGCGTGGGGCTCGGTGTGTGTGTGTGTGTTTCTACCCCGCCCCCTCGACCCTACCCGCCAAGCCGCCCCCCCCCTCAATCGAGGCGCCCAGTCCGAAGCGCGGTGGCGGTTTCGCTCGGCAGCGCGACCAGATACTGGTACAAGTTTCCTGAACTGGCGTATGACCCGCCGTCCAAATCCAGCCAGACAAACCCGGTGTCAGAGGCGGACACAAAAAAATCGTCGCGCCCCATGTAGCACCAAAGACATGCGATGAAGTGGTTGAGGCTCAGAATGAGCAGCATAAACTTACTCACGTCGTACATGAAAATACCCAGCATCAGGGCATGCGACTGACTGTGCGCAGCAAGCCGAGACGAAATGCCCCGCAGTCTGTGCATGCGGATGACGGTAACCAATCGCAACAAACGGGCCACCTTAGCGATCCGCAAAAGCTTGACAGCATCCACGTTCGTCCTGAGGCTCTCCAAATGATTCAGGAGGAGTGTGCCGACGTCTAGAATCAACACTGTGATGTCCACCGTGAAGGAGCCCCTTCTGTAATTGCGGGCGATGCTCGCAGGCTTCATCTGTAGCACTCCGTCCTCGTAGAAGCCAGTTCTGAACTGTAAGATGATATCGGAGGTCCAGAAAGCGACAGACAGGCAGGACAGAATCAAGACCCATCCAGACTGCGGCAAGTCGAATGCGACGAAATACGGGATCGTCACTACTTCGTACGCGAGCACGGCCAGACTTAGTATGTCCAGAAGCAGTCGGGGATAGGATGAAGGGTTCAGCACGGAGCGTTCGCGCTCGTTTCTCACAAACGTATCTCCGATGTTCAACGACGAATCAATGCGCAGGGTGCCATTTGAGACATTCGTAGACAACCTCTGGATCACTCTGACATCGACGGGGTCGGACATCTCCTCGCGCAGCTCCAGCTGGAGAAACCAGTCGGGCAGGATGGACTCCAAGGAGTTCAGGGACTGCCTCGGCGTCAGTATGGAGATGTCCTTGGCCAGCGCTGAGAAACCACCATCTACAAACTAAAACCACCATGGCCATGTCTCGGGGATGGACAGACCCCCCTTTAGTAAAACGTGGTTTAGTGAAAACGACCTGCGGCCCAAACCTGGCGGGCGCAAGCCTGGAAAATAACGGCCACGGCGCCCTCTCGAGAACCGAAAACGGACAATTCACTAATCGACGTGTCACTGTTGGGGGTTCTGTCCACCCCCGAATGTCCACATCCTCCCCCATCCCTTCCTCCCTGTCCTTCTGGACCAAAGATCCGCAACAGTGCCCCACGCGCCAACGCGCGACACGGAGAGACAGCACGCCTCCTCGCCCCCCCGCCCAAGATCCGTTCAGAATCGGACCCTAGCAGACCCATCCCAAGCACCGCACGCCCACCCGTGGCGACGAAGAGGGCCCAGAAAGGGCAGGGGGGGAAGCACAAACAGGCAGTGGCGGAGAGAATAAAAAATATCCTGGCGACGGACCCAACCATATGCGGTTGTGGGTACCGCAATTGTGAATATTCTTTTCGGTGGAGCTCCCTATGGGGCCACGGAGCGCTGCACTGGGTGGGGGGGAACGCATGCGGGCGGTAGAACTGGGGCCGTCGGGCGAGCCCCCTATGGGGCCACGAAACGCCGTACTGGGTGGGGTGAAAATGCCAAATTTGGTGTGGGATGCATGCGGGCGGTCCCACTGGTGGCTTCGGTGGAGCTCCCTATGGGGCCACGAAACGTATGAGGGGTGTGCCACATCTGGTTTCCAGGACGCATGCGGACGGTCCCACTGGGGGCTTCGGTGGAGCTCCCTATGGGGCCGCGAAGCGCTGCCCTGGGTGGGGGGGAACGCATGCGGGCGGTAGAACTGGGGCCGTCGGGCGAACTCCCTATGGGGCCACGAAACGCCGTACTGGGTGGGGAGAAAATGCAAAACCTGGTGTGTGGGACGCATGCGGGCGGTCCCAGTGGTGGCTTCGGTGGAGCTCCCTATGGGGCCACGAAACGTATGAGGGGTGTGCCAAATTTGGTTTCCGGGACGCATGCGGACGGTCCCACTGGGGGCTTCGGCGGAGCTCCCTATGGGCCACGAAGCGTTGTACTGGGTGGGTGAAAATGCCAAACTGGGTTTCCGAGACGCATGCGGACGGTCCCACTGGGGGCTTCGGTGGAGCTCTCTACGGGGTCACGAAACGCCGTAGTGGGTCTTGTAAAAATACCAACATTGTGTTTCAGGGACGCATGCGGACAGTCCCACTGGGGGCTTCGGTGGGGCTCCCTATGGGGCCGCGAAACGCCGTACTGGGTGGGGTGAAAATGCCAAATTAGATTTCCGGGACGCATGCGGACTGTCCCAGGAGCTTCGGTGGGGCTCTCTATGGCGCCACGAAACGCTGTACGGGGGGGGGAACGCATGCAGACGGTAGCACTGGGATATTCGGCGGGGTTCCCTATGGGGCCACGAAACGCTGTACTGGGTGTGGGGGACGCATGCGAACGGTAGCACTGGGACCTTCGGCGGAACTCCCTGCAGGGCCACAGGACGCTGTACTGGGCGTGGGGGACGCATGCGGACGGTAGCACTGGGACCTTCGGTGGGGCTCCCTATGGGGCCACGAAACGCTGTGCTGGGTGGGGGGGCGCGGTAGCACTGGGACCTTCGGTGGGGCTCCCTACCACGGCTGTACTGCACTAGGGGACCTTCGGTGGGGCTCCCTATGGGGCCACGAAACGCTGTACTGGGTGTGGGGGACGCATGCGGACGGTAGCACTGGGACCTTCGGTGGGGCTCCCTATGGGGCCACGAAACGCTGTACTGGGTGGGGGGGACGCATGCGGACGGTAGCACTGGGACCTTCGGTGGGGCTCCCTATGGGGCCACGAAACGCTCTACTGGGTGGGGGGGACGCATGCGGACGGTAGCATTGGGACCTTCGGTGGGCTCCCTATGGGCCACGAAACGCTGTACTGGGTGGGGGGGACGCATGCGGACGGTAGCACTGGGACCTTCGGTGGGGCTCCCTATGGGGCCACGAAACGCTGTACTGGGTGGGGGGACGCATGCGGACGGTAGCACTGGGACCTTCGGTGGGGCTCCCTATGGGGCCACGAAACGTGTGAGGGGTATGCTGAAACGGGTGATGATGATGATGATGATGATGATGATGATGATGATGATGATGATGATGATGATGATGATGATGATGATGATGATGATGATGATGATGATGATGATGATGATGATGATGATGATGATGATGATGATGATGATGATGATGATGATGATGATGATGATGATGATGATGATGATGATGATGATGATGATGATGATGATGATGATGATGATGATGATGATGATGATGATGATGATGGTGATGGTGATGGTGATGGTGATGGTGATGGTGATGGTGATGGAGGAGGGAGAAGGGGGAGGAGGAGAGGAGAGGAGGAGAACGCGGGGCGACGTCTCTTCAAAACGAGGACCCAACACCACAGGATGGTTGGGAAAAAAGCGCACTGCAGGTTCGCGCCGTGTCTCCTGGCGGCGACCCCGCCGCGGGCGCTGAACGCTGGAACGAAGGACCAGTAATCCAGAATTAGGCGATGCTGGACGATCCGACTCTGCTAGAGGCCTCCCGGATGGGGTCGGAGTAGATGGGGTCGGAGGATCGCGCCGCATCGCCGATACATCGGTGATGCATCGGCGATGCATCGGGGGTGCACCGGCGATGCATCGTCGACGTCGGCGATGCATCGGCGACGTCGTCGTGGAGAAAATCGGGCTCCGCATCGACCCGCGTCGTCGATGCGTCGGCGATGCGGCGCGATCCTCCGAGCCCATCTACTCCGACCCCATCTAGGAGGCCCAGACTTGCGGAACCGGCTGATCGTTCCAGGCAGCACGATCGCCGCGGCGTCGGGAGCCCACGCCGGGGCCGACGCGGAACGAACCCGCGGCACGGTTCGGCAGCCCTCGAGGCGCCTTGGCCACCCTGGACTCCACCGCCGCGTCGCTGTCGCTGGTGTGGAAGGACGACTGGGTGCGCTCGCCGGGCGCGCCGAAGAGGGGGGGGGGCATCTTGGCGTCGCGCAGAGGGGGGGGGGGGGGGGGGGAAGGCTTCTCGGGAGCACTCGTAGGGGGAGGGGGGAGGGGGGAGGGGCAGGGGCAGGCTTCTTACGGGGCGCGGGCCTCGTCTGCAGATGTGCAGCCGGGGCCTTCTGGGAAACAGCCTCCCTCGGAGAAGCCTTCCCACCTCCGCCTGCCCACCTCTGCGCGTGGCCGAGCGTCATGGCCCGAGGCGCGTGCGCGGGCGAGGGAGGAGAGGGGGGGGGGCTCGGGGCTCGTAGGCACGTGGGAGGAAAGACGAGGGCGCCGCGTGTGTGTGAAGTCCGAGAGATGTCATCTTGGCCCTGCCCATGACACCCGCACGCACAGCTCGGGTCGCACGAAAGGGGGGGGCAGCAAAGCGGGGGGGGGGGCGAATCAGCTCACCTGGCTGATTTCCCCGGCGCCTCCCGGCGACTGGTGCGCCCATGTATCGAGGAATGGGCCTGGCGGCGGGGGCGAAACTGGCTGCATGCAGCAGATTTCGTACCCCCCCCTTTCCCTATCCCCCATTTCGTTCGGCCCGAACATACCTGTCCCTCACCTCGGATGCACGCAAGAGCGACCCTGCGCAAAAGTGGCCTTTGGTGCGCGGTTTGGGGGGACGCGGGGGGGCCTGATCCAAGCGCGCGAGCCGGTGCTGGGGTGATCCTGTGAGCCCGCACCAAAGACCACATCCAGCGAAAGGTCACTCTTCCCTCAGATCCGACGCTGCGAAAAAGTGCAGCAAAAATTCACGACCAGAGCCTTAGGACCCTATGTTTCTGCTGCACTTTTCGAGACCGACCTAATCTGTGAGAGCCCTGGGCACAAAACTGGGCGAAACGCCCCATGTGAAAAAATGCAAAGCCCAGATCCCAGGGTTGCGCGTGGCTGGTCACCCCCCTCTCGGAGGAAACGATAAGAGCGAATAGCCCAGGGGCGGGCATTACACGTATTCGTCGGGGATCCTCGCCGAAGACATGGACCATCGGCGCCCTGGATACGTGTATTGCTCCCCACTTGGCTATTCGCCCCTACCCGTCGGTCGCGAGAAGTGGGCGGAAACATGAAGCAGGAAGGCGTTGGAAATAGATTGGACCGCCGCTCGCCCCCAGGAAGAGCAGGGGGGAGGAGGGGAACGCGCCCGATGACCGGAGCGGGACGGCGCCCAGAGCAGATTGGGACCTGGGACTCCCGGAACACCTGCCTCCAACGACGGGCGTGCGCTGCTCCCCCCTGGGCCGTTCGCCTCCCTCGCCGCACCCGACCCCCTCGGGCGCCCCCGGGCTTGCGGGCGCCGCTGCGCCGCCGGGGCTCCTCCAGCGAGCTGGCGCCGCTGCGCCGCGGGGCCACCGGGGCCTCCTCCGCCGCGCCGTCGGGGTCCAGCGCGCCCCAGTCGCGGTCCCTGGCGCCGGGCGAGGCCGCCGGGGGGCGAAGGGGGCGGGGGGCGGGGACCCGCAGCGCGTGCTGCTGGCGCGACCGCGCGCGCGCGATGGTCTTTGGCGTGCTGTTTCGGCAGGCGCGCGCGGGGCGCGCGCCGGTGTGGCTTCCGCAGAGGAGCTCACCTGCCGAGCTTCCTCGTGGGGGGGGGGGGCGGAGGGCGGGGCCACACAGATCGGGAGCGGCCAAGAGGGGGGTGTCCAAGAGAGGGGGAGGCGCGAATCATGGCTGGCGGCGCGTGCGCGGCCCAGCGGGGGGGCCAGGGACGTCATGAAACGAGAGGCGGCGCCACGAAATCTGGGGAGATGTCATGGCCCCCGCCAGGATATCCACCCCCCCCCTTGTCCTCACCCCCCTCTCTGTGCCGCCCCCGTATATATATATATATATATATATATATATATATGTATGTATATATACGGTGTGGTGGCCACACACACACAGCGCAAGTGATTCCGCGGGGGCTCGGGGTCGTCGCACGGGCCATTGGGGCTCGGGCCGTTCTCTCTCTCTTTCTCTCTCTCTCTCTCTCTCTCTCTCTCTATCTCTCTCTCTCCGAAGGGGCGCCTCGGGCGAGACCGCGGCCTCCGGGGCGCCGAGGCCGCGCGGTGACGGACCGCGCGGTGCGATCTCCTGGGATTCCAAGGATGCCGCGCAGGGGTGATGCCTCCTCCTCCTCCTCCTCCTCCCTCCTCCTCCTCCTCCTCCTCCCTCCCCCTCCTCCCCCTCCTCCCCTCTTCCTCCCCCCCCCCTCTTCCTCCCCCTCCCCCTTCCTCCTCCTCCTCCTCTCCTCCTCCTCCTCCTCCTCCCTCCCTCCCTCCTCCCTCCCTCCCTCCCTCCCTCCTCCCTCCCTCCCTCCTCCTCCTCCTCCTCCTCTCCTCCTCCTCCTCTCCTCCTCCTCCTCCTCCTCCTCCTCCTCCTCTCCTCCTCCTCCTCCTCCTCCTCCTCTGGGGACGGGGGGCCCAGAACCACTCGCGTCCCGGGAGTGGCGACGGAAGGCCGCTCTCCTGGCCACGCGCGAGAGTGGCCCCAGGCAAGGAGTGACCGCAAGGGTCCACACCTCATGGGACCCCACATTGGAAAGCTCAGGACATCGGACGCCTGTGTGACGGGGGGAGCACCCTGAGATCTGGGCGTTGCAGATCGTTCACGCTGGTTGTATTCCCCAAATTTCGGGCGCTGGGACCCTCGCAGATCGATCCGGCTCGAGAGATCCGCCATCGTGCCTGCAAGGATTGAGGTGTTAGAATGCCTGTCCGTTGTCTGGGAGGTGGTTTACAGCTTTCTGAAAATCGAATCCTGAGTTTGCCTTGTGGCGCTCTTTTCGGTCTCCAAACGGCCAAAAAGGCCTCCAAGACAGCTTCCACGGCAGCAGCCAACATGACACCAAAACGGCCCAAGATGGCCCGAAACGGCTCAAGAGGCTCCCAAGACAGCCTCAAGACAGCTCAAGAGGCCCCCAAGACGGCCCAAGAGGGCTCCAAGAGGCCCTCCTGGAGAGCCCGAAGAGGCAAAAACCATTGATTATGAGGCCCTCGTAAATTTGGGCTTCCGACCGCCCAAGACGGCCCAAGCAGCCTCCAAGAGGCCTCCAAGATAGCTCCGAGCTGCCCGAGAGGCCCCCAAGAAGGCCCCACGTCGGCCAAAGAGGACCCGGAGGACCCAGAGATCGCCCGAAGGGCTCCCAAAAGGACCCCAAGACTGCCCTGACGCGCTCCAAGTAGGGCCCAAGACGGCCTCCGACGGCGTCAGACAAGCCTAGAGCCCCTCAAGACGGCCCAAAAGGCTCCCAAGGGGCCCCAGGAGGCACCCAAGAGGGTCCCAAGAGGCCCTTGGGCGACTCCCCCCCCCCAGGAGGCCCCTAAGTGACCCCAAGAAGCCTTCTCCTCCTTGTCTTCATGTTCGCCCTCTTCTCCTGCTCCTCCTCCTCCTCCTCATCCTGCTCCGCCTCCTCATCATCCATTATTTTCCCTTATAAATAATTTATCCCTGTCGCACCCCGAGGCCAATTTTCAGGGCGGGCCGGGCGTTTCGACTGAGACGCCCTCATCATGTATGACCCTGAAGCTTAAAAAATGGCAACAGGTTAACAGATAGAGGGCGAGTCGTTTTCAAAATGTGACTCTCGCCTTAGGACCGCGCACATTCGTTCAAAAGTTGCAAGAGTTCCATGGATTGAGGGCGGTTGACGCCTTAGGCACATTCGTTGGTAAACTTTGAAAGAGGTCCTTGGATTCCATGATCAGCGTACCAGAAGTGGTGTTTTGGAAGGACTCAGGATCATAAGGGTGCAGCAGTTACGTTGCATCGCGGTGTTGAAGTCCCAGGAATGCCGTTCTGGCACGATTCAGGATCGTCAAGACGCAACAGTCAAGTTGATCCGTGGCGTTAGGATCCTGAGAACAATGTATTGGCATGCTTCAGGGTCTTCAAACGATTGTCTTCCAACGAGGCAGTTCCCTCAGTGGAACTGAACCGCTGTAAGGGCCTATGAAGCGGGAGCTTGGAGGGAGGGTTTGTTGCAACATCTTTGATGACTCCTGGGTTTACAATGGTCCTCCTCCTCCTCCTCCTCCTCCGCCAGCTCCTCCTCCTCCTCCTCCTCATTCAGACCACTCAATGAACTGCCGCTGGCTGTAAACTCGAGTTCCTTCGTACCGCGCGGACGAAGACGAGGTCGAGCTCACGCCCCGTCCTGATCAGACCACTCGTCGGCGCTGTTCCTACACTCAGCCTCCTTTCTGCTGCGCTGTCGCGGGCACGGTGGCGGGGTTGGCAGCGGGCAGCCGCTTTGCCTCAGGAAGATTGGGTCTAGGGCTCCGGTCCTGAATCTTCACGGTGATATTCTGTTCTGCAACGTCGGATCTCCAGGAGGGAGGACGGGGGCGGTGGAGAGGAGAGCGGCGACGGCTCCATGACGGCCGACCGATCCGACAGCGAGGCCGAGAGTAAGTCTGCCAGGAGCGGCCGAGAAGGAAGCAGCGACGCGGCAACGACCCGACAGCCCACCGAACCGAACCGGCCGAACGCAAGCGGCTGCGACGCAGCCGGACCGGCCTTGCCTCAGGCACCCTTGTGAGTCGGAGGGAGCAGGTGCTGAGGCGGGGCACCCACCCCGCCTGCGCATCTCGATTGGCGGCACGGTCGAGTCTGGGATCTCCGTCCGAGTGTTACGAGTAGGTTGGCGCAAGTGGTGCAACGGATGCGCCTGCTCTCCCTCGAACTATTTTCGCCATTGGACGGCGAGGCCAGCAATAGCATGATAGCGGCTGCGCGGTTATCCTTCACCGTGCCCCCTGGCGCCTTGAGGCGTGGCAGTACTGTCTGGTAGGGTTTTGACATCCTCTTAAGGGACCCCCTCCTCTCGACCCACCTCTCCCCGCATGCGCCGCCCCCCTGCCGAGGCCACGATCCCTCAAGAAAAACGTGGATCCGCGCTTGCGAGGCCACGATCCCTCGTCAAAAACAGTGGGTCCGCTCCCCGAGCTTCCAAGACGGCCCATGCAAAGGACACCGAGATGGCCCAGGATGCCTCGAAGACGGTTCAAGAGATTGCTCCAAGGCGGCCCGAGATGGCCTCAAGACGGCCCAACATGCCTCCAAGAAGGCCGAAAAGGGCCACAAGAGGACCTCCAACAGGGCCAGAAGAGACCAACATCATTGTTTTTCCCGTGGCTTCCGTATGAGATTCGCATTGTCGCAACTTCGGGCTTCCGTCAGCTCAAGACTCCAAAAAGGCAACTACAGTAGGGGCTCGACCACAAGAAGCCTTCCACAAGAAACCCAACCCTGAGACCCCCGGACATCCATGGAGTTTCGGTACGGGAACGTCACGCTGTTCACAGCAAAACCATCGACACCCGAGAAGCCAAGGGCACCCTGGAGGCAAGCAGGGTGTTTCTTGGCATGGGCCCCCACTGTACGCCAGCAGAGCACACTCTTTCATCTGCGGGGCGAGCGCGAACCTCTTCCGCTGAAAGCTAGGCGGGCTACGCACAACGCCAGCAAAGCACACTCATAGCAGGAAGAGTGACGAGGCGGGTCGAGGAGGGGGCGGTCTGGGCTCGGCCAGTTGCACGGTGTACCTTTGGTGAACGGGATCGTGGCCGTCTGGACCAATGATACAGTCGGCATTGAGGCGAAAGCAAGATTCCGAACTACGGTGGAGGCCAGTCCACGAGAAGCCTTCCACGACAAGCCCAGCCCTAAGACCCCCGGACGCCCATCGGTGCTTGGCGTGGGCACGTCACGCCTTGCATCGCAAAACCATCGAAACCCAAGAAACCCAGGGCACCCGGGAGGCGAGCAAGGTGTTTCTTGGCATGGGCCCCACTGTAGTCGACATCTAGGCGAGAGCAAGATTCCTGAATAAATCGTGTGGAACTCTTAAGCGAAACAGCTGCTGGAGAAGGCCGTCTAGGGTTCCCCGTCCTGCCTGTGGGACTCTTCTGTGGTCCTGCATTGAAACCCTCTAGCGGAACGCTATCAGGCAAAAAAGCGGCAAGGGTGGAGGTATCGGTACCTACCCAAACACTTGGCGCTCAATTTTCTCGATGCATGGAAACCTGGAGTTCTGGACAACTTCACTGGGGCCAGGTGTTCATCCTGAGCCGGCTTTTTACGGTCCCAGGGCCTGTCTAGGGCCCTCAGGAAGCCGAAAATAACCAAAGTTAGCCTGGCGAAGAACCCAACCACATGCAGTTGTGAGTACCGCAGTTGTGGGTATGGTCTTTCGCGGAGCTCCCTCTTGGGCCACGAAACGCTGTACTCCGCGCAGGAACGGCATGCGAGTTCCGCCGCTGGGACCTTCGGTGGAGCTCCCTCTGGGGCCACGAAACGTCGTACCAGGCGCAGGAACCGCATGCGAACTGCGCTACTGGGACCTTCGGTGGAGCTCCCCATGGGACCACGAAACGCTGTCCTGGGCGAGGGAACCGCATGCGAACTGCGCCACTGGGACCTTCGGTGGAACTTCCCTTGGGCCCACGAAACGCTGTACTTGGCGCAGGAACCGCATGCGAACTGCGCCACTGGGACCTTCGGTGGAGCTCCCTCTGGGGCCACTAAACGCTGTCCTGGGCGAGGGAACTGCATGCGAGTTCCGCCACAGGGACCTTCGGTGGAGCTCCCTATGGGGCCACGAAACGCTGCACTGGGCGAAGGAACCGCATGCGAACTGCGCCACTGGGACCTGCGGTGGAGCTCCCTATGGGGCTCCGAAACGCTGTACTGGGCGCAAGAATCGCATGCGAGTGCCACTGGGACCTTCGGTGGAGCTCTCTGTGGGGCCACGAAACGCTGCACTGGGCGCAGAAACCACATGCGGCTTGCGCCACTGGGACCTTCGGTGGAGCTCCCTGGTGGACCACGACACGCTGTACTGGGCGCAGGAACCGCCTGCGAACTGCGATACTGGGACCTGCGGTGGAGCTCCCTGTGGGGCCATGAAACGTTGTACTGGGCGCAGGAACCGCATGCGAGTTCCGCCACTGGGACCATCGGTGGAATTACCTATGGGGCCACGAAACGCTGCACTTGGCGCAGGAACCGCATGCGAACTGCGGGACCTTCGGTGGAGCTCCCTATGGGGCCACGAAACGTTGTACCAGGCGCAGGAAACGCATGCGAACTGCGCCACTGGGACCTTCGGTGGAGCTCCCTATGAGACCACGACACGCTGTACTCGGCGCAGGCACGGCATGCGAGTTCCGCCGCTGGGACCTTCGGTGGAGATCCCTATGGGGCCACGACACGCTCTACTCCGCGCAGGAACGGCATGCGAGTTCCGCCGCTGGGACCTTCAGTGGAGTTCCCCATGGGACCACGAAAAGCTGCGCTGGTCGCAGGAGACCTTCGGTGGAGCTCCTTATGAGACCACGGCACGCTGCACTGTGCGCAGGAACCGCATGCGAACTGCGTGACTGGGACCTTCGGTGGAACTCTCTGTGGGGCCACGAAACGTTGTACTGGGCGCAGAAACCGCATGCGAACTGCGCCACTGGGACCTGCGGTGGAGCCCCCCATGGGGCCTCGAAACACCGCACTGGGCGCAGGAACCTCATGCTAACTGCGTCACTGGAACCTTCGGTGGAGCTCCCTATGGGGCCACGAAACGCTGTACTGGGGGGGGGCAACGCAGAGAGGAGGGAGGAGGGTGGGGGAGGAAGGAAGGAGGAAGGGACGCGGGGCGCTCTCTCTTCAAAACGAGGACCCAACACCACAGGATGGTGGGAACTAATACACCCTGCGAAATGCTTAAGAAATCATGGGTTAAGAAATTCATAGTCTCAGAACTTCAATAAAAATCCAACATTTCTATTAAAATCTTAGGATTTACATTGAAACGTTAAGAATAATCGAGACTCTGGCCGAAAACTTGGGTTTTCTTAAGCATCGCCTAAGGTGTACTGCCACTCCCACTTGCCCAGAGCCTCGGAACTCTGAGTCTCTGACTCCTCCCCGCCCCCTCTCCTTCATGGCTTTCTCTTCCCGGCAGACGTGCGCGGCCACGAGCACAACAGATATACAGCGCCAAGAACTACTTGGCACACCGCACCACCAATCTTAAAAAATGCTTATCCAACTGCTCGAGCAAAAAGTGGTGTGAACGCCACGAACTGCTGACTTTTCTGCCTCCTCCTCCTCTGATCGGGCCTTGGCGGGACTGGGTCCAGTGGGGCCTGGCCTTGTTCTGTGTCCTGGGGAACGGCCTCCCGCCCCATTCCACTGACGGGAGCTGCCGTCACCCGAAGAAGCACCGGCTACGGCAGACTCGGTGAAGCGATTCCGGCACACGCCGCTTGGGCCTCGGGGACCCATCACGAACGGACTCCCCTTACCCAGGGCCCTGGCCATACCCGACTGTAGCCGCCACGGGGTAGCGGCATCAGGACGTACCTCTTCTCCCTCTGACTCCTCCTCGCCCCCCCGACGGAGGAGGAGGAGGAGGAGGGCGAAGAGAAAGAGGGAGAGGAGGAGGAGGAGGAGCAGGAGGAGGAGGGCCAGTCTGGCCCCTGCGGGGGGGGGGGGGCGCACCCCACCCGGGGGGGGGGGGGGCGGCCACAGCGCGCCGACGCGCCATGGCGGCGCGCGTGCCCAGCGGACGAACTGCAAGCTGACAAGAAGAAGATCATCCACCAGCGGACGAACTAGGAAGACCATTCACCAGCTAACGAACTACAGGCTGGACACCTACAGCATCGGCTACGAGAACTGCCCACCTCGGTGGAGGCTGCCGGCAAGATGCCGAGACTGTACCGCCACAGAGAAGCACGAACAGATACAGCTCTCGAGAGAAAGGGCTACCTCATCTTACACGGGCTACAACTACACCTCAACGCCAGTATGCCCATCGCTACGACCGCCTTCATGATGGCGTCCACTACAGGACCGGATGAGCTGCGTAACATGCCGCCTGAGAAAGAGCTGCGTAACATGCAGCCTGGGGAAGAGCTGCGTAACAGGCAGCCTGAGTACACCACCAAGCACGCCACCAATACCGACACCAGGAAGGACACGACCGAGCAGCCCGCAAGGGCTACTGAGTACGTCGTCGTGGAGATACCAGCGGACAACGGCCGCGCCGCCAACGACGAGTACGACTACGGCAGCGCCGCCTACGACCAGCACTACTACGAACGACATGTACCTGTACGACCCCCCAGGCCTACTACGGACCGCAGCTCTACGACAACCACCAGGACTACAGGGACACCCAGGACGTAGAACACTACAACTTGACAGCCGACGACTCCGACTCGGACCTCGGAGACTACGAAGACAGCGTGCCCTCTGAACTGCTACAGCCACCAACAGAGATACCAGGGCCACCGAACGAACTTCGGGGACCACAAGCTGAAATACGAGGACCACACGCACAGCTAGAAGAGCCACCTGAAGAGCATCAAGTCCCACATGGCGGGTTGCGAGACCCGCCAGCAGAGCTACGAGAGCCACTAGCTGAGCTACGAGGGCCGCGCGCTGAGCTACAGGAAGCACGGCTTCGAGAGCCACCTGCTCAACCACGAGAGCTACAAGCTATGCTACGAGGACCACAACCTGAGCTACGAGAGCCACAACCAGAGCTACAAGAGCCGCAACTAGAAGTACTAAAGGACTACAGGACCACCTGCCGCGCTGCGAGTGACTGGTGGTTGTCCTTGCTCCGCAGGTGGCACAGCTCGTCGCCCTGGTAGCGCTGCGGGAGGTTTTCGCAGTTCTGCTTGTGGCCCAGGGTAGCCTCAGGCCTTGGCCCCCTAGCTCTGCTTGTGGTCATCGTCGTTAGCCAGTGGGTCTCGGAGTTCTGCTTCTGGCCCTTCCCCTTCAGCTCTTCGCCCTAGTCGCTCTAAAGGGGGGTCAGGTAGGTCTTCGTATAGTTCGCGTAGCTCTGGCTGTGGCCCTGGATGCTCAGCAGGTGGCCCTCGTAGCTCTCGTGGCTGCGCCTGTGGCCCTCGTAGCACAGCTGTTGCCTCTGGTAGCTCAGCTGGTGGTCCTCGTAGCTCAGCTGGTGGCCCTCGTCGCGCAGCAGGCAGTCCTCGTGGTTCAGCTGGTCGTCCTTGCAGTCCTGCTTGTGGCTTTCGTGGCTCAAATTGCGGCCCTTGTTGCTCAGCTTGTGGCTCTCGCGTGAACTCCTACGACCACGTGCTGAGCTACTGGGACCACGCGATTAGCTGACAGGGCCACAGGCAGGGCTTCGAACACCACGAGCAACGCTCCGAGCATGGCCGGCTGAACTACGAGAGCTACGAGGACCACCTGCTGAGCCACCAGGGCCACAACCAGAGCTACGCGGACTACAGGAAGGACTATAAGAGTCTCCTGCAGAACTACTGGGCCGACGCCACCACTGCGAGGGCCACAAAGAGAAACACTGGCAGAGCCACGAGGGGTGCAACCTGAGCTCCGAGGACCACGGGCACACCTAGGAGACGTACGAGGTCCACCTGCTGAGCTGCGAGGCCCACAACCTGAGCTATGCAGACTACAAGAAGACCTACCAGGGCCTCCTGCGGAACGTTCGGGGGGACGACTTGAGCTGCAAGGAGCAGAAGCAGAATTTCGAGACCCAGAGGCTGAGCTAGGAGGGCTCCAGGCAGACCTACGAAGGCAAACACTTGAGCGCCGCCGACCACAATTTGAACTACGAGAGCCTCCCGCACAGCTAACAGGGCGACGAGCTGCGCCACCTGCTGAGCAAGGGCAGCCACCAGCACAGCTACGAAGATTACATGCCGAGCTACTGGGACAATGCGCTGGGCGATCAGGGTCACAAGCAGGGCCACAAGGACCACATGCAGGGTTCCGAGGGCCGCGACTACCAGAAGCCCGATCGCAGTCGACGACGCAGCGTAGGGCAGGCTTGACAAAACGTACCACGATTGCGTCGTCGAGAAACTGGACGAGACGTCCGCCACCGTCCGATAGCTGGACGGCACTACGCGCCGGCTCCAGCGCGCGGCAGTTCGTCGGCCGCGAGAGCTACGGCGAAACCAGCGTGCCTGATGCCGGAGAAACTAACGGCCTACAGCGTTACGGACAATGGTACACAAATACAACGTTACGCAACAGGTACTACGTCTAACATGAAACTAGCGCCGCACTCCGACATCACTTGCGCGGACCAGCCGCTACCTCCACCTCCCCCTTTCCTTCTTGGCATCAAGAGAACGGAATAGCAAGGTCAGGTGGCCTCCGCCCCCGGCGGCGTCCGGGGGGGGCCATGCCCGCGCGGAACCGGCCCGCGCGCGCGAGGGGCGGACGCGGACGGGGAACCGCAGAGGCGGCTGCGACAGAGAAGGAGGAGGCTGAGGATGAGAAGGAGGAAAAGGAGGAGGAGGAGGAGGAGGAGGAGGAGAAGGAAGAGGAGGCTGCCTCCCGAAGACGACGTTGCACGGCGTAATGCCACTCACGTGAATGAGGCCCTTGCCCGTGAAAGTAGCGCGGACAAGCATGGAGTCGGAAGTTGGCGGCGAGATCGCATTCCAGCTGCTCCTCTGAGGCGCGAAATGCATGGCGTAGTATAGCCCCACGTCGCACGATGAAACGAGGGTGTTGTCGGGGAGTTGTGAAATCCACCTGGACTCCTCGCCTGTTCACCTTTTCCACGAAGTATGTTGAAGTCGCACCGCCCCCACCCTCCACGATGAACGTCTGCATCGCACCGAATAGCTGGATCCACAGTCTGCCGAAGGCAGCACGCAGCGTCGGGTCATGGTTTGATTCGATATCATGGCCGCCGTGCCATCGTGAGGCGGATCAGATGCATAATCATGCGATCCCCGTAGCAAAAGATATCGCACTCGACGTGCTGTTTCAACCGTGTCGGGGAGCCGGAATGTTCAGTGCGCTGGCGGTTGCCACTTGATGCATCCCCTACAGTTGCTTACTACGGGGATGAGGTCGGGGATGCCCTGGGGGACGCTGGCTACGCGCAGTGCTCGCGCCATGTCCTCCTTGGCGACACGCCACCACCACCTGAGGTGAAGTTTTCGCAGTTCTCCCATGCGCGTCCCATGCGAGTCCCCACGTGGCGCTCGTAGCGACGTGGAAATCGGACTGCCCAACTACCGTAGCGTCGGTGGCTCGTGGAGCCGTTCGTCTAGGCATTGCCCCCGTCAACGGGCTGGCTCGTCGTCCCAGTCTGGCGACGCAGTCACTCGAACCAGGACTCTGGTCCAACAACAGACTCGCCGGCCCCGCCACCCGATGAGCTGGCCCTCGATGTACCTGAGGGCGGCGGTGGATGAGCAGATTCAGCGGCTTCTCCCAAGTCGGCTCCTCCAGATAGTTGAGCCTGCTGGTCGCGGAAGCGACGTGGTCCTCCAAGTCGCGGCAGTGCTCGTTGGCATCGTCCAACGCGCGGGCGCGACCGCGCGCGAAGGTCTGCAAACCTGCACTCGCTCAACTAACGTGCGCGCGCAGGCCGGTCGCATTTCTTCTCCTCGCGGCCGCCTGGGCACCCCCGACGAATAGAAACACTGCGAGGGCATGGGCAGGTAGTCGGACCCCCGGAGCGCACGGACGAATCCACCCGCACGTTGCGCCGGCACGCCTCGCACATGCAGCGCGCGCGCTCGGCGGCCATCCCGCTCCTGATCTGACCCCCCGCGGCACCAAAGGCCAGCACTGGGGGGGCTGCTGCGGAGACGTCGCGTTCGCGAACATAGTTCGCGAGATGCGAGCGCCCGAGGCGGCGATGTAAAACCGCGATAGTTAGCCTGCACCACCTCTTCGGCCAACTTCCAAAGTCAAATTTGTGCGTCGAGTCTGTGGCGGACCTCGGCGCGGGCGTGCTTGCGCTTGCTCGGGCACTTGAGATTGCTGAACTGCTCGCTGATCTCTGTGATGTCAGCGGCAAGACCTGTGGCTTTCCTCTGGAGACCACATAACGACCCTCTGGACGCGGCGCGCGGGCTCGCGGTTATTGCATCGTCGCCAGCGCGCTTTGGCGCACTTGCAAGCCCGAAACCGGCGCGCCACGCTGCCCTACAAGAACGTCGCGTAGTTCGGGGTCGTCGGCGGCTGTTTCGGATGCGCCGAATAAGCTGATGGTGTCGGCGTCGGTGCCTGAATCAATACACGCCGCTGGGAATGCCTCCTGCACCGGTGGCGCGAACGCAGCTGGCCTCGGCGCCGCTCCCAAAGCGGATGGACCAAGGCTGCCCCAGCTCGATCCGGCTGCAACGACGTAGACACTCTGAGCTTGATCTTGCGCAGGCGTGCCCGCGAGGAAGGTCGGCTGTTGGGCCGTGGACCGCTGAGGCGAAATTGCCTGGCGATCCCTCGACCATGTGCCCAAGGCGTCGCAGCTGGCTCGTCACGTGCGCGACCTGCGCTTCGTCGCTCGGGTGGGCCACGTCGCAGCGCTGCAAAATCATGGTCAACTGCACGTTGGACACCCCGACCACGCGCATGAGGACGATGCTGAGGCCCTCGACGCCGGTCATGAGCTGGCAAGCTTGTCGCGCGCGGTTTGCGACGGGCGTCGAAACGCGCGAAGAGGTCGGCTTTGCGTTCCTGCGGCAATTCGTGAAAGCCCATCAAAACCGATAATGATGAGGCGCGCTTCTCTGGCCCCAGCGTTCGCCCAGGCTGCGCGTCGGGAAGGTCATCGATGGCACTGGGCTGCCGATGATGCGACCTCCCTAGATCAGGACAGCCCGCGGCCACTCGCCCAAGCATTCGCGGGCCATGCCCGCGAAGCGGACCGAGACGCAGGCCGCCTGGCGGAACTTGTTAAGGTCCGAGTTCGCCACTGACCTGATCATCACCCCCCGCACCCATCCTTGGAAGGGAACCCGAGATTGCTGCTCGGGCCCCCAGGCGTGGTGTCGCACGCTAGCGTGGCCGCCGCCTGCGTCCACGCAGGTTGGGCAGCTGGTCAAGATGAGCATGCCCTCTCCGATGGCCTTCCACGTGGAGTGCAGGTCCCTCCATAAGGCAAGGGGGTGCTGGAGGCTGGGAGCCCACCGACGGCGTTGCTCTGACAGTGAGCCGTAGAGCAGTCGTGGGTCCCTGCCCCAACTGTGTGCCCCCTCGTCAGCGTGTTGGGCGTAGTTGTCCGTCGCGTCGTCATGGCGTTCGCCGTACTCGGGACATCCTACAACGTAGTTGTGGGAATGCGCTTCGTGCATCTTGCAGCCACTGCACTACATGCCACCAACAGCCTGATCGTGAACAGGAGTGCGCATCGGGAAGTCGTCCTGTCAGACTGAAAGGATTATGCGGGTGTGGCGATATCCCAAGTTTCAAGAGGTCGGACGCAGATCGTCCCAGATCTGTTGCACAGTCGCTTGGTGCGCTGACAATAAATCCGCCAAACATCCCACTGACTTGCCAATAATACCCAGACACGTTTCCGCCTGCATGCTACATAGTTGTGGGCGTGTAGGGACAATTGGCTGCGGCTGCTGGTGTGAACGCTGCGTCGAAAAAATGTTCATTGTATGCCACTGGCTCCCATGCTGCTGGTATGAACAACAAAAAAGGAGACAAAGTTTCTAGGTCTACGAGCGACTCAAACATATTCTGAATACGCCCCAAGTGACAGGCAGGCATTGGCGGCGGGCCGCCGTCCTTGTAGTTATGGACTTCGTGATTTCCGTAGGGTATGTGATCAAAAGGGCTGACCTTGTAGAAGCCAATGTCCTTGTCAAGGATGCGGTCAAACGTGAAATTCGTGAAGTTGCCGTCGTAGTGTGGTAGGCAAACGAATCCCCAGTCACGAGGATGGGGACGAGCGCCGCGCGAACGATCCAGCGCGTCCGCGGCCTTCGAAGCCAGACAGGATGGAGCCGTCACGCGGGCCATGGCGGCGGGAGGCAGTGCTCGAGGAGCCGGTGCTCCTAGACCAACTCGAGGATCAGATGTCCGTTCAAACGGATGCGTTCTTGCGCGAACAGGCAAGGCAAACGGATGCAAGACGAGTGTCAAACGGGCACGCGTGGGAGCGCCCTCAAGCCCCGAAATGGCAGCAGGAGGGCAGGCAAATTCAGGTTCCCGGAGAGTTTTCCGGGAACCTTCAAGACAGGGCAGGCTATAGGATACCTACCGTTTGAGTAAGAGCAGGAGGAGGAGGACAACGACGACGACAACGAGGTGGAGGATTGCGAGGACCCCTCAGGCCTGGGGCCCCCCGAGCAGCCGCAGGCTGGGCCAGGCAGCTCTGAGCGGCCGCCCGGGCGCTCTGTCGCAACCGCCGCGAGCCTCTCGAGCACGCGCTCGACACGGCGCTGCCCCGCGAGCAGTGCACGAACGCCCGCGCAGACCTCCTCGGGGCGGGGGAGGAGGCCTGCTCCTCCTCCTCCTCCTCCTCCTCCTCCTCTCATCATCATCATCACCACCACCACCACCACCACCACCACCACCACCACCACCACCATCATCATCATCATCATCAGCAGCAGCAGCAGCAGCAGCAGCATCATCATCATCATCATCATCATCATCATCATCATCATCATCATCATCATCATCATCATCATCATCATCATCAGCATCATCATCATCATCACCATCATCATCATCAGGATCATCATCAACAGCATCATCATCATCATCATCATCACCATCATCATCATCATCATCATCATCAGCATCAGCAGCAGCATCATCATCATCGTCATCATCAGCATCATCATCAGCATCATCAACATCATCATCATCAGCATTATCATCAGCAGCATCCTAATCATCATCATCATCATCATCATCATCAGCATCATCATCAGCATCATCATCAGCAGCATCATTATCAAGATCATCACCATCAGCATCAGCATCATCATCACCATCATCATCGTGATAGTAATCATCATCAGCATCAGCATCATCATCGTCATCATCAGCAGCATCATCAATCATCATCTATCATCAGCAGCAGCATCATCGTCGTCATCATCAACATCGTGTTCAGCATCAGCATCATCATCAGCAGCATCATCAGCAGCATCATCATAGTCATCATCATCATCACCATCACCATTATCATCATCATCCTCATCATCCTCATCATCCTCACAATCCTCAGCATCCTCATCATCCTCATCATCCTCATCAGCATCATCATCATCCTCCTCTCTTTGCTCCTCCTTCTCATTTTCCTCCTCCTCCTCCTCATCCCCCCCTCTTCCTAATCCTCCTCCTCCTCCTTCTCGTCCTCCCCCTCCTCCTCCTCCTCCTCCTCCTCCTCCTCCTCCTCCTCCTCCTCCAACCTGGATCCTGTTGGCGTGAAAAGTCGGCGACTGCCGCCCCCCCCCATCCTCCTCCTCCTCCTCCTCCTCCTCTTCCTCCTCCTCCTCCTCCTCCTCCTCCTCCTACTCCTGCTCCTTCTCCACCACCTCCTCCTCCTCAGTGACTCGGTGATGCAGACGGCTTTCGTGATGAAAGATGGCGCCCTAGATCCCTCCCGCCGAAGAGCCGACGGGAGGGGAACCAAAACCAAGAGGTAAGAACAAAGACAAGCGAGAGGAGAACTGATGCGGTGACCATGGAGGAGGGAGAAAGGAGGGGAGGCCGAGCGCCAGGGCTGTGCGGATGCAGAGGTGGGCCGAGTGTGGGTCCCACCCTCCCTGGGGCGAGGAAGAGGCCCGCATCGGCTCACCTCCTCCTCTTCCTCCACTCCTTCCTGTTCCTTATGAATAACTCCTCCCTGTCTCACCCCGAGGCTAGTCTTTAGGGCGGGCATGTCGCATGAGACTTCCCTTTCCACTTCTGGCCCTCAAGCTGTAAATTTGCGACAGTTCGACGGATGAAGGGCGGGTCGTTTTCAAAATGTGGCTCTCGACTTCGCGCCGCGCACATTCATTTTGCAAGTTTGCAGAAGATTGAGGGCGGGTGGTTTTCAAAATCTGGCTCTCGCCTGAGCGCCGCGTGCATTTATCTTGAAACTGTGCAACAGTGTCACAGATGAAGAGCGGGTCGCTTTCGATATGTGCCTCTCGCCTGAGCGCCGCGCACATTCGATTTAAAATTGCTTACGAGTTTCACGGATTGAGAGCGGGTCATTTTCAAAGTATGGCTCTCCTCTTAGCGCCGCGCACATTCTTTTTGATAATTTGCAAGAGTTTCACGGCGTGCGGGCGGATCGTTTTCAAAATGTGGCTCTCCTCTTAGCGCCGCGCACATTCGTTTTGATAATTTGCAAGAGCTTCACGGATTGCGGGCGGATCGTTTTCAATATGTGGCTCTCCTCTTAGCGCCGCGCACATTCGCTTTGATAAGTTGCAAGAGCTTCACGGATTGAGGGCGGGGCGTTTTCAAAATGTGGCTCTCGCCTTAGCGCAGCGTGCATCCTAGTACAGTGCAAGGTTTCACAGATTGCCGGCGATTCTTTTTCAAAATGTGACTCTCGCCTTAGCCCCGCGCCCATTCGTGTTTTAAAAAATTGCAGAGTATCACGGAAGCCCATGATCAACTACCAGAAATGGTAATTGAAAGGATTCAGGACTCTGAGGGTGCAGTAGTTAAGTTGATTCGCGGTGTTGAAGTTCCAGGAATGGCGTTCTGGCACGACTCAGGATCGTCAAGACGTAACAGTCAAGTTGATCCGTGGCGTTAGAAACCCGAGAACAATGTTTTGGCATGCTTCAGGGTCTTCAAACAGTTGTCTTCAAACGAGGCAGTTCCCTCAGTGGAAATGAGCCGTTGTAGGGCCCTATGAAGGGGGAGCTGGGAGGGAGGGTTGATTCCATCATCTTTGATGACTCTTAGGTTCACACTGGTCATCCTTCTCCGCCTCCTCCTCCTCCTCCTCCTCCTCCTCCTCCTCCTCCTCCTCCTCCTCCTCCCCCTCCGTCGTCGGGGCGAGGATCCACTGACGCGGGTCAATGCAAACCCGGATCAGTCAGGCTCTGCAAGATCCTGCAGGATCCTGCAGGACCATGCGCGCTCACCCTGGTCAATGCAGCCCTGGCTTTGCAGGATACTGAAAGATGCGGCGCTCTGGCTGGCCCCCCTTTGCACTGACCCCCGCCTCAAGGCTCCCAGCTCGGAGCGGGCCCCAGACCTCCGGGACGTGCCGAACAAATCGAGGCGGAGGCTTCTCCTCGGCCCTGGGGCCGCCAAGAAACTGCTCGGGGTGAAAAGCCAGTCTCAGGGAAACGGTCGAGAGGTCGGGGGCCCGTGCCTCCCTAAACTCGAAACGCTGGATTGTCTGGGGTGGCGCGCGCCGCCGCCGGCGCCGTCGCCGCCGCCATCGGCGCCGTCGCCGACGTCGTCGCCGCCGCGGTCCCCTCGGGTGCGGGCGTTGCAGGCTGGGCTGGCGCCAAGCGGTGTCGCCGAGTCTCGGGCACCGGGCCATCACCGATCGACGCGGCTCGAAAAGTGCGGCGGGAAGAGGAGGTCTGGACCTCTGGATATGATTCTTCCCGATGTTGCACTCGGTTCGCAACGTGGGATCTGAAGTCGGCGTCGCAGCCGTCGGCGAGCGAAGGGGAGGGGAGGGGAAGGCGGAGAGGAGGAGGAGGAGGAGCAGAACGAGGAGGAGGAGGAGGAGGAGGAGGAGAGGGGAGGGGGGAGGGGAGCGAAGGGGGAGGAGGGGGAGGATTGACACCCAAGGATGGGTGCTGCTAATGGCGCCCCGTCGATCCCCGGCTGGGGACTGTCCCGGGCGGCCTCTCCTCCCCACGGCCAGGGCCCCCTCGAGGCCCTGGCAGGGCCCCGCGCCTCGAGACCGGGGGAGGAGGGCAGGGGGAGCAGCTCGGGAGGGGAGTGCTCGCGGACAGAGCAGGGGGAGGCGGCGAGGATCGGTGGGAGGGAGGACGGAGCAGGGGGAGCAGATCGGGAGGGGAGGGCGGACAGGGCAGGGGCCGGGCCGCGGGAGGGCCCAGGAGCAGGCGGGGAGGCTCGAGGCGCGGAGGCCGGGCAGCTCTCTCTCGAGGTCGGCGAGGCGTCGGCAGCCCTCTCGAAGTCGGGCGTGTGCCCCTACAGGGGGAGCAGCTCGGGAGGAGGGCAGGGGGAGCAGATCGGGGAGGGCGGACAGAGCAGGGGAGGTGGCGAGGATCGGTGGGAGGGAGGAAGGTCGGAGGCCTGGAGATCGGCACCAACACGAGCACGGGGGGGGGGGCTCCACATGGGGAGGATGATCCTAGATTTCGGTGTTGGTGGTAACATTTCGGTCACCTTGGAAACCAGAGTATTGACACCATCACCGAGATCGGAATCGTCTTCCCTCGGTGGAGGCACACCGCCGATCTTGGTGTTGGTGTCAACCTCTAGGCCTGCGAGAAAGGACAGGGACAGGGGGCGCAAACAGAACAGGAAACGAAGGGAAGGGGGAGAGAGAGAGAGAGGAGCTGACAGAAGAAGCAGCGGGAGGGGGGGAGAAGGGTCGGAGGGAAGGAGGGGGGCGATGCGGAGAGGCAGCGCTCGCGAAGGAAAGCGGCAGGGGGGGCGGCGGCAAAGGGGTGAGGGCGGAAGGGGCACGGGCAGGGGAGGCGGGAGGGCCAGGGAAAGGAGACGGGAGGGCAGGGCACCAGGGAGCTTGAAACACTTTTTACCTGCACGCAGGAGCCCAGTGGCACGACGGACGACGGACGAACGAAGGACGACGACGAAAACGACCAGAGAGCGCGCGAGGGGAGGAGGGGCGAGAGGGGAAAAGGGGAGGAGGGCCAACCAGGAAGCTTGAAACGCGCATGGCTGGGTTCCCCCCGCGGCCACCCCGGTGGCAGAGGGCCAGCGCCGCATGGCCACGGAAGCACTGGGCGCCGGCAGGGCATGCGGCCGCGCACGCATCCAGCGCTCGCCCAGGCCCGCCGCCTCGCGTGCATCCAGCCTCCTGCTGCGCCGCTCGCCGGCGCTGAGGCGTCGCTGCCCTGCCCGCAAGCTCCATGAAGTCGCCGCCTACCCCTCCTGCTCCCAATCCGACTCCTCCTCCCCTCCTCCTCCTCCTCCTCCCCCTCCTCCTCCTCCTCCTCCTCCCCTCCTCCTCCTCCTCCTCCTCCTCCTCCTGCTTCTCCTCTTCCTCCTCTTCCTCCTCCTGTCTCCTGTCTCCACAATAACACCATATGAATACTACTCTCCTATCTCCCCTGATGACGTCCCGGGGATATCCGGCCCCCTCCGCGTACTGTTTTTTTTACACCGGATTCCCGGGAGTTGGGTTTTCGCTTGACTTTTCCCCAACATGTTGCTCCCGCTGGGGCGCTGATCTCATTTTTGGGCTTTCGCTATTTCCGAATCGTGCTCGCGCTGTAGCGCTGGCCTCATGTCCGCGCTTCCGCTCGTTCCGAATCGTGCCCCAACTACAGCGCTGGCCTTCCTTCCAATTAGGCCCCAAAATCTAAAAAATGCCACCCCCCTTGAGAAAACCATGGAAGTGACTCCACCTTCGACGTCGATTCATTGGTTCTTTGTGCCGCAGAAGCCCCCCTCGTTCAGGTAATATCAAGCGAGAGCCCTGTTTCTGCATTGAGAAGGCGATGTTGAAAGCAGAGCCAGCGGGTGATCTCCATCAGCCCCGCCTTTTGTGGAGCTTTTCGCGGAGCCCAAGGGCTAGACATGGAGCCGCGACTCCAGACCGGCCCAGACCTCTCAAAGACAAACCACTTATCGTACAAGGAACCTGGCGCCATGCCATGACATGCTGTGCGGTGTTGTGTTCTGCGCCGCTGTGCGATGCCATGCTTTGCGTTGGAATGCTTTGTGATGCAATGTTTCACTGCGCAACGCCACGCCATGCTATGGCATGCCACGCTCTGCCGTGCTCTTCCATGCATCGCGTACCCTCTCGCGCTCATTGCGCTGCTCGACATCCGACGGTGCGAATAGAGAGGATGTCTACGCCATAGTAAGGGATGGGAGGGAGGGTAGGACGTCTCATATGACGCGAGCGCACCTAGCTTGCCCTCCTCCACCTCCCCCTGCTCGCCTTCCCCCCTCTGGACTAAAAACCAAACGACACCAAAACACATACGAGCCAGCGATGTTGAAAGTTTCGGCACGTGCCCACCTGCGACCACCTGCGACCCACCCACGACCCAGCGGATCGCAGGTAGGGTGGTGTCGATTGGTTTTTGGTCGACCCTCCTCGTCCTCATCCTAGGGAAGCGAAAAATGGCATAAACGTAAAAACTCGGAGGTCCGCGCGGACTTCTTGGTTAAATCAAGCTCCGACTGATCGGAAATAGGCCCCCTGCGGCGAGTCCGCACGCTCCTAGGCGGGGTGGGCTATCGGGCTCCTCTCGGCGATGAGTGGGCGATTGGGGGGGGTCCATGCATTTTCCCCTGAGCTTGTCCCCCCTGACGTTGCCCATGCTCCTCCTCCCCATCCGAGACGAAGGCCGACACAGGACAAACTGGGGCGAGGACGAGGACAGGTCTGGAATTACTCGGAGCTAGCGGGCCTGCGGAAGGGGCGCCTCGCGTGCCGCAGCCGCTTCGGAGAGCCCGCACCGCTCCGAGAGCTCTCCACACATGCGGAACCGTGAGGAGAAGAGCAGGATGAACATAACCATGACAATGACCATGATCATGATCCCTCCCGGCCGTCCGCTCCCCGAGGTCGCCGCCCACGCCGGCGGACAGATCTGGCGCCGCGGCGCCGCGGGGGCCGTCGGCCATCGCGGGATCGAGGCGGCGCCCCAGCGCCCGCGCGCCGCGGGTGTGCGCGCGCGCGCACGCGGGCCGTCCGCCTCTGTCTGCCCGTGCCTCGGCCTGCTGCGCATGCTGCACCTCCCCCTGCCGACCCCAAACCTCAAACGTTCGTTGCGTGTTAATCGGCCCCTTTACCTCCTCCTCCTGCTCCTGCTCCTCCTCCTCCTCCTCCTCCTCCTCCTCCTCCTCCTCCTGCTCCTGCTCCTCCTCCTCCTCCTCGTCTCCTCCTCCTCCTCCTCCTGCTCCTCCTCCTCCTCCCTCCTCCTCCTCCTCCTCTCCTCCCTCCTCCTTCCTCACCTCCTCCCCTCTCCCCTCCTCTCTTCCTCCTCCTCCTCCCTGTTCCTCCTCCTCCTCCTCCTCCTCCTACCTCCTCCTCCTCCTCCTCCTCCTCCTCCTCCTCCTCCTCCTCCTCCTCTTATTATTATTAGTATTATTTGTCGAATGTTTTCTCATTGTTCGTCTTATTATTTGTCTTAGTGTTATTAGTATTGTTATGATTATTCTTATTATTATTAGTACTCTTTTTATTATTAGCAGTCTTACTATTATTATTCTTATTATTATTATTCTTCTTATTCTTCGTATTAGTCTTCTTCGTATTCTTATTATTAGTATTAGCATTATTAGTATTAGAATTATTATTATTAAATAATAATATGCGTATTCTTAATATGTTTCTTGATAATAGTATTCTTAGTGGTATTAATATTAGTAGTATTATCGTTAGTATTATTAGTAGTAATAGTATTACTATTATGTTTATGCTTACTATTATTAATACTATGACTGATATTATTATTATTAGTTTCATTATTATTATTGTTGTTATTATTAGTATTATTAATACTAGTATGATTCTTACTAATATTATTAGTATTAGTAATAATAATACTAGTATTAATAATAGTAGTTAGTATTAAGTAATTAGTATTAGTATTAAGTATTAGTAATTAGTAGTCGTATTAGAGAGTATTATATTAGTGTTTTGTTAGTATTATTATAGTGTTAGTATTCTTATATTGTTATTGTTATTAGTATTCTTCGTAAATAGTATTATCATATTTTTTTTTTTTTTTATTCTTAATATTAATATAAATGTGTTATTGTGTTAGTGGTATTAAAATTAGGTCCTTAGTAGGATTCGTAGTAATTATGATTATTATTATTGGTAATTTTTTGATTATTATTCGTAAGTAAAGTTATTATTGGTCTTCCTTCTTTTGTACATTTGGGGAGATTAAAGGATCTTCTTAATTATTGAAAGAAACCTTAGTGATTGGGGGGATGAAAAACGACTGAAGGGTTTTCGCAGATTTTAACGTATAAATTGTTCTCTGATTGATTCTTGTTAGAAAATCCTTAACAGGTATTAAGTAAAGTCAAGCAATTGTTAGTAGTATTCGTATTATTCGTCTTAGTCTTATTATTATTCGTCGTAGTCTTATTAATATTATTCGTATTATTCGTATTATTAGTCGTATTATTATTATCATTATTGATATGCTTATTCGCCTTAGTCTTATTATTCTTATTATTAGTATTATTAGGTTGCTTCACCTTCGTATTCTTCGTATTATTCTTATTGTTGCTATTATTATACGTCGTCGTCTTCTTATTATGATTTATTAGTCTTATTAGTACTCTTACTATTATTAATATTATTCTTCTTATCACTATTATTATTATTCGTCGTCTTCTTCATATTATTATTGTTTTTCTTACTAGTATTATTATTCATCTTATTCCTAGTATCCCTCCTAGTAGTCATATTAGCGTTCCTCTTCTTATTCCTCTTCTTCTTCCTCTTCTGTTTCCCCTTATTATTCCTCTTCGGCTTCCTCTTCTGCCTCCTCCTCCTCCTCCTCATCCTCCTCCTCCTCTTCATCCTCCTCCTCCTCCTCCTCCTCCTCCTCCTCCCCCTCCTCCCCGCCCCCGCCCCTCCTTCCTCCTCCTCCTCTCCTCTCCGCCTCCTCCTCTCTCCTCTCCCTTCTCCTCGCTCCTCTCCTCCTCCTCCTCCTCCTCTCCTCCTCCTCCTCCTCCCCCTCCTCCTCTCCTCCTCCTCCTCCTCCTCTTCCTCCTCCTCCTCCTCCTCCTCCTCTACCTCCCTCCTCCTCCTCCCTCCTCCTCCTCCTCCTCCTCCTCTCCTATCCTCCTCCTCCTCTCTCCTCCTCCTCCTCCTCCTCCTCCCCCTCCTCCTCCTCCTCCTCCTCCGCTCCTCCGCCTCCTCCTGTTTTCCTCCTCCTCCTCTCCTCCTCCTCCTCCTCCTCCTCCTCCTCCTTCCTCCTCCTCCTCGTCCTCCTCTCTCGCAGCGGCGTGCCGAGTCGCAGTCGCCGCCGTCGTTGCCCGCGGCGCGTGGGCCCGCGGGCGCTGGATTCTGGGCCGGCGGCGCCGCGGCCCAGAATCGGGCCCCGGGCGGCTGGGCGCACGGGGGCGGACCGGATCCTGGGTCGACGGCGCGGGGGCCCAGAATCAGCCTCAGGGCGCTTGGATGCGGGGGGGGCCGCGCGCTGGGTCGGCGGGGCGGCGCCCGCCCGGCCGGCTGGCCCCGCCCGCCGCCGCCCCCCGCGTCGCCGTATGTCCAGTCGCCGTCGCCGCCGTCGTCACCCGCGGCGCGTGGTCCCGTGGTCCGTGGGCGCTGGATTCTGGGCCGGCGGCGCCGCGACCCAGAATCGGGCCCCGGGCGGCCGGGCGCGCGGGGGCGTTTCTGGGTCGACGGCGCAGCGGCCCAGAATCAGCCCCACGGAGCGTGGAAGCGGTGGGGCCGCGCGTTGGGTCGGCGGGGCGGCGCCTGGCCGGGCCGGCCGGCCCCGCCCGCCGCCGCCGCCCCCCCCTTGTCGCCGCCAGCCCAGTCGCAGTCGCCGCCGTCGTCGCCCGCGGCGCGTGGGCCCGCGGGCGCTGGATACTGGGCCGGCGGCGCCGCGACCCAGAATCGGGCCCCGGGCGGCTGGGCGCACGGGGGCGGATTCTGGGTCGACGGCGCGGGGGCCCAGAATCAGCCCCAGGGCGCCTGGATGCCGGGGGGCCGCGCGGTGGGTCGGCGGTCGGCGGGGCGGCGCCCGGCCCGGCCGGCCGGCCCCGCCCGCCGCCGCCCCCCCCCGCGTCGCCGCTCGTCCAGTCACCGTTGCGATCAGCCCCAGGGAGCCTGGAAGCTGTGGGGCCGCGCGTTGGGTCGGCGGGGCGGCGCCCGGCCCGGCCGGCCGGCCCGCCCGCCGCCGCCGCCCCCCCCTCGTGTCGCCGCCAGGACGAGGCCCGACCGCGGGCGGTGCGCCGCCCCGCCCTCCTTCCCTCCCCCCGCCGCCCCTGCCGTGGCAATTTCTGGCTCTCGTGCGCCGCGGCCGCGGCGGCTGGCCGGCCGCGACCGCCCGGCATGGCGCAGCCCGGCACCCCGGCGCTCGCGGCCTGGGCGACGGGCGAGGCGGCCGCGGCGGCGGCCGCTGAGGCGCGCGGCTGGGAGGCGGCCGACGTCCCCGGAGAGGGTGGGCGACGCCGCGAGGCAGCAGCGTCCTTCTTGCGGGACGTCCGGGCGCTCCAGGCGGCCCGGCCAATTTTCCCCACAGGCCCGCCAGGAGGCCCGGTAGCGCGCGCGTTGGTGCAGGGCGGCTTGGGGACGTGGCGAACGTTCGACACGGCGCTGGCGACGACCCTTCAGAACTGGCGCGCGCGGCTGGAGCTGGGCGGGCATGGGGCACTCTCGGGGCGCGTTCATGGAGCTTGGGAGGGCGCTCTACCGGTGCAGGAGTGCGTGGCCGCGCCCCGGGCGGCGCGCGCCGCGCCGAGAATCCTGGCGGCGCTCCACGTGCAGGAGACTTTGGCGCGCGCGGGGGCGTGGGCACCCAGGAGGCCCGGATCGTTTCGGTGCTCGAGCGGCTTCGAGCAGCGCAGGTAGCGGCGGCGGCCATCGCAGAGCCCCGACTCGGGCCTGGCGCGCGTTGGCCAGACGCGGGTTACGCCTTCTATGGCGAGCGGTCCTCGTCCCCGGGCACAGTTGCCGTGCTGGTCCACGAGTCGCTCGGCGAAACGACCGCCCCCGTGGCCGATGTGGGCGACGAGCGGGCGATCTGGCTGCCGCTCCCGGGGGCTAAGGGCGGCGGCGTCCTCGTCCTCGCGGCCTATGGGCCGCCGCCTGCGCACGGAGGGCCCGACGACAATTCTGGGACGCGCGGTTGATGGAGTGGCGGAGGCTGGCCCTCCAGCCCCAATTCCGAGGGTGGTCCCTGGCGATCCTGGGTGACGCCAACCTGCACTTCGCAGACTTGGCCCCAGCGAGCGAGCGCTACGAGGGGCCCTTGGAGCGTCACGTCCGGGAGCTCTTGCGGGCCACGGAAGGGTTCGACGCCGTGGTCCGCAACCCGCGGGCCACGCCCACGCACGCATCGGGCACGGCCATCGACTGGGTCGCAACGTCGCAGGACCTGCAAGCGGCGGTGGAGGTCATCCCGCCGGGCGCGCCTGGTGTCCCCGCGGACCGCGCCCTCCTGCTCGCCCGCTTGCCCGGGCAGATGCGGGTGGACGAGGCGCCGAACATTGGCCGAGCGCGGTGGCGCGGGGACGCGGACTGGGCGGGCGCGTTGGCCGGCGCCGCGGCGTCGCTGGCCTTCATCGCCGGCTGGGCTGCGGTCGCTTCCCGGGACCCGACCATCCGCGCCTGGCTCGCGGCGGGGCAGTGGCGCGGCGCGCGGCAGGCAGCGCTGGACCATGCAGTGTGGTGGCGGGCCGTGGTTGTCGCCATCCGGGGGCATTTGAGCGGGCTCGTGGCGGTCCGATGGCCGAGGCGCCCGACCAGGGCAGGCCTCGCCAGGCCCCCGCGGGCCGGCCCCCCGCCCCCCCCGGCGGAGGAAGGTCCGGGCGGCGCCGCTGCCGCGACCCTCGGAGCGCTCGCGGACGCGCGGGCCAGGCAGATGCGCCGATATTTGCGTCTGGCGGCGGCGGCGCCCGGCGAGGCCGAGGCTTTCCTCAGTGCGCTGCTCCGCCCGCGCGCGCCATTGACCCTCGCCTTAGTCGACGAGGATTCGGGCGCCCGGCTCGGCCCCGCGGAGACCTTGGCGGCCGTCTCGCGCAACGTGCTGGAACGAGGGCGGGCCGCTGGACCAGGGGTCCCAGCCCTCAACGACGACGTGGCCCGTGCTGTGACAGAGGCGCGGCGCGCCTCGCTCGGGGAGACCGCCGAGGAGAGCGGGGATGCCTTCGAGCCGGCGCTGGTGGACAGGGTGGTGCGGCACGCACGTCTCCGAAAGGCTTCGATGCGCTTCCCGCGCGGGGTGGCCCGAGCAGTCACTGGGCCGGCGGGTCTGGTCACGTGGGCGATCCTGAACCTGGCCATGGCCACGGGCCTCACCGCCTCGCTGTGGGCGCGCGAGGTGGCCCCGATCCGCAAGCGCGGCCCCCCGGTCGTCAGGGCCCTGGGGAATCTCCGACCCGTCTCCTACGTAGATGACCTCGAGGGCTTCTTCGACGCTGCGTGGCTGGAGGTGACCCGCGGCCACCTGGAGGCCTTCGCCGGCGCCCCCCAAGCGGGCGGGCGTTTCGACGCCGTGCTGATGACGGGGGGGCTGCTAATGCTGCTGCAGCTCCGGCGCGCGGCCGGCCTCAGGACGGTCCTGGCCAAGGCAGACCTGCTGCGCGGGTTCGACCTCGCCTGGCGGGACGCCGTGCGCCTCGGCCTTTGGCTCGCGGGGGTTCGGGGGCGGTGGTGGGTCGCGGCGGACTCTTCGCTGGGGCCCGAGCAGGTGCGTGTCCGCCTGGGCGCCCCGGCGGCAGCGGCGTTCCAGGTGGCTGATTTCGGCGTCGGCCAGGGGCGCAGGGCTGGAGTCCACCTTTTCGGGGTCCTGGTACGGGGGCTCATCGACGCGGGCGTGGGGGCTGGCCCCGGTGTGGCGCTCGGGCCGCCCGCGTCCGAGGCCGGCGCGCTGTCCTTCTCCATGCTCCAATTCGTCGACGACTCCTTCATCGCCAGAGAGACGGACCCCGAGGTGGCGGCGGTGGCGGAGGCGCTCTCCGCCTGGTGCACGCGCTGGCGCCACCGGTTTCAGGGCGGGGCGAGCAAGGGGCCCGCGGTGATGGCGGTGGCCGGGGCTGACCCCGACGCCGCCGCGTGCGGCGCCATCGCGGGGGAGGCGTTCCGGGCCATGGCCTCGCTGGATGTTCTCGGCGCGCCCATCGACAACGCGCTCAGCCTTCGCCCCCTCTTGGACCGGACGTGCGCCAAGCTTTTGGCGGGTGCCCGCCGGTTGATTGCGGCCATGGCGGACAGCGGATTCGGCGTCCCGCTTCAGCTCACGCAAGTCCCGGCCAGGGTCGAATCGGCGGCCCTGTTCGGGGCCGAGCTCCTCGCATCCTGCGAGGTTGGCTGGCCCGCGGTCCTCACCAGGGTCAACCGCGCCTACTACGAGGTGGCCAAGATGTTGCTGGCGGGGGCCACGCGGCCGTGGTCGCTGGGCCCGGGCGGGCACGTCCGCGCCTTTCTGGAGGCGAGACTCCTCGCCCGGCTTGGCACCAAATTGACCAAGCGGGTCATCGCGGCCAGGGCCCGGATGCTCCTCCTCCCCCACCCGTCGCCCATCTCGGAGGTGCTCCAGGCGGCGGTGGCGTCCCCGGGGGTGCGCACCTGGCTGAGCGACGCGGAGGAGGTAGCGCGGGGCGTGGGGATCGCCGAGTGGCCGGCCCCGGAGCCGGGGGCCTCCCCTGCGCGACGGCGGGCGCTGGTGCGCTCATGGACGGCGCGGGTGGTGGACCCACTCATGGAGGCGGCGGAGGCACTGGTTCGCGGAGCAAGTCGGCCGGCTGGCGGACACAGGGCTGCTGCCGCTGGTCGCGCTCCTCCCGCTCCACCAGCCGTGGGCTCCGGAGGTCCGCTTCGCGCCGTGGTCCCAGGCCATGTACAGGGCGTGGATGGTGGCGCGCGTGTCGGGGGCCATCCCGGGGGTCGTCTGGGGCGCGGAACTCCAGCCTGTCCCGGGCGAGGCGTGCGCCCTCTGCGGCGGCGAGGCAGCTGGCCTCCACCACCTGCTCGCGGATTGCCCGGTCGTCGACGCATTCCGACGCGTGTTGCGGGCGCGCGTCGGCGACGCCGCCCTGGCTTGCGGCGTCCCCGAGTGGGCCCTCTCCGACACCGCGCACCTCGCCGAGCTCGCGCTGAAGGTGGAGTTCGTGGGGAGGGTAGCGGGCGCCCACGTGCACGCGCGCAGGGCGTAGAAAAGCCGCCCCCCCCTACGCCATCGCCTCCGCCCTCGGTCGCCGTCGCCGCCGTCGTCTCCCGCGGCGCGTGGCCCCGCGGGCGCTGGATTCTGGGCCGGCGGCGCCGCGACCCAGAATCGGCCCCCCGGCGGTTGGGCGCGCGGGGGCGTTTCTGGGCCGACGGCGCAGCGGCCCAGAATCAGCCCCAGGGAGCCTGGAAGCTGTGGGGCCGCGCGTTGGGTCAGCGGGGCGGCGCCCGGCCAGGCCGGCCGGCCCCGCCCGCCGCCGCCGCCCCCCCCTTGTCGCCGCCAGCCTAATCGCAGTCGCCGCCATCGTCGCCCGCGGCGCGCGGGCCCGCGGGCGCTGGATTCTGGGCCGGCGGCGCCGCGACCCAGAATCGGGCCCCGGGCGGCTCTGGGCGCACGGGGGCGGATTCTGGGTCGTCGGCGCGGGGGCCCAGAATCAGCCCCAGGGCGCCTGGTTGCCGGGGAAACGCGCGGTGGGCCGGCGGGGCGGCGCCCGGCTCGGCCGGCCAGCCCCGCCCGCCGCCGCCCCCCGCGTCGCCGCTTGTCCAGTCGCCGTCGCCGCCGTCGTCGCCCGCGGCGCGTGGGCCCGCGGGCGCTGGATTCTGGGCCGGCGGCGCCGCGACCCAGAATCGGCCCCCGGGCGGTTGGGCGCGCGGGTCAATTCTGGGTCGACGGCGCGGCGGCCCAAAATCAGCCCCAGGGAGCCTGGAAGCTGTGGGGCCGCGCGTTGGGTCGGCGGGGCGGCGCCCGGCCCGGCCGGCCGGCCCGCCCGCCGCCGCCGCCCCCCCCTTGTCGCCGCCAGCCCAGTCGCAGTCGCCGCCGTCGTCGCCCGCGGCGCGTAGACCCGCGGGCGCTGGATTCTGGGCCGGCGGCGCCGCGACCCAGAATCGGCCACCGGGCGGCTGGGCGCGCGGGGGCGGATTCTGGGTCGACGGCGCGGCGACCCAGAATCAGCACCAGGGTGCTTGGACGAGGCCCGACCGCGGGCGGTGCGCCGCCCCGCCCTCCTTCCCTCCCCCCGCCGTGCCTGCTCCGCCCCCCCCCCCCCACTCTGCGCCCCCCGCGCCGTCATCAAAAAGAAAAAAAAAGGATAAAACAAAATAAAAAAAAAAAAAAAAAAAAACAAAAAAAAAAAAAAACAAAAAAGAAACGAAAAAAACAAAAATCAAAGGGAACGCTGTCGCGCCTGCCCCGGCCTGCCCGGGCAGGGCGCTTCAACGTCAGCAGCGCGTCCCCGCCGAGCCGTCCCCGCCAGGCGTAGAAACGCCCCCCCCGTGATTCTGGGTCGCCAGCGCCGCGACCCAGAATCGGCCCCGGGGGGCCGGGGCGCGCGGGGGCGGATTTTGGGTCGACGGCGCGGCGGCCCAGAATCGCCAGCCGAGCCGGGGCCGCTGCTGGACCGTGCCCCCGTCTCTCCCGCCCCTGCCCCTGCCCGCTCCGCCTTCTCACCCTCCCCCCCCCGTTCCTTTCCCCCCTCTTCAGGGGGCGCTGTCGCGCCTGCCCCGGCCTGCCCGGGCAGGGCGCTTCAACGCTGCCCGACGCCCTAGCGATGCGGCCCCATAGGCCTGTCGGGCACGGAGGAGCTTCGCGGGGCGGTCCCCTCAACCATCCCACGAGGGTTGGTTGGCCCACGACATTCCTGATGTCCAAATTCTGATGTCCTCCTCCTCCTCCTCCTCCCTCCTCCTCGCACCTCCTCCCAGCTCGTCCTCCTCCTCCTCCTTCTCCTCCTCCTCCTCCTGCACCTCCTGCTCCTCCTGCTCCTGCTCCTGCTCCTGCTCCTGCTCCTGCTCCTGCTCCTGCTCCTGCTCCTGCTCCTGCTCCTGCTCCTGCTTTCCGCTCCCCTCCTCCTCCTCCTCCTCCTCCTCCTCCTCCTTCCTCCTCCTCCTCCTCCTCCTACCTTCCCTCGCCACATCTCCCCTCTCCTCCCCCTCCACCTCCTTCTCTTCTCTCTGCGAAATCCACCCGCTCCTTCCGCCTCCTCCGCCCCCTCAACCCACTCCTCCTCCTCCTCCTCCTCCTTCCTCCTCCACCTCCTCCTCCTCCTCCTCCTCCTCTCCCTCCTCCCCTCCTCCTCTCCTCCTCTCTCTCCTCTCCTCCTCCTCCTCCTCCACCTCACTCCTCCTCCTACTCCATCCCCTCCTCCTCCTCCTTCTCCCTCCTCCTCCTCCTCCTCCTCCTCCTCGTCCTCCTCGTTCTCGTCCCTGTCCTCCTCCTCCTCCTCCTCCTCCGTCCTCCTCCCTCCTCCACCTCATCCTCGTCACTCCTCCTCTTCTTCCTCCTCCTCTTTCACCTCCTCCTCTCCTCCTACTCCTCCTCCTCCTCCTCCTCCTCCTTCCTCCTCCTCCCCTCCTCCACCCTCCTCCTCCTATCGCTTCCTCCTCCCGCCCTCCTAGCCCCTTCGATCAAGGTTTCGATCAAGTCGGCGGCACCGGCCGTCAGGCCTCTCCAATAACTGCGGTCCCGGGCAACTCCGGCTTGGGACCCCGAGGCACGAATCTGTAGATACCCCTAACCGCCCCCAGTCCTGATGCCTCGGGGCTCTGACTCCCTCCTTGCCCTCCTCCGACCTTCTTTGCACCGCTGAGAAGGCCCCCCTCCCAGCAGGCGAGGAGCGCGGCGTATAGTCCCTCCTCGCGCCCCCCTCCCAGAGCCGAGAGGGGCCCCCCTCCCCCTGGCGTATAATCCCTCGTCACTCTCCTCTGACCCTCTTCGCCCTCGCCCTCCCCGCCCCCGCCCTCCTCCTGACCCTCCTCTGAATCCCCTGCCCTCCTCTGACCAGAAAGCCTAAAACTTTCCCCCATTACCATTTGCTGCCCTCCCTGGCGTATAAACCCTCCTCGCCCTCCTCCTCCTCTTCCTCCTCCTCCTTTTCCTCCTCCTCCCCTCCTCCTCCTCCTCCTCCTCCTCTTCTGCTCCTCCTCCTCCTCCTCCTGCTCCTCCTCCTCCTCCTTCTCCTCCTCCTCCTCCACCGCCTCCTCCTCCTCCTCCTCCTCCTCCTCCTCCTCCTCCTCCTCCTCCTCCTCCCCTTGCTGCCCCCCCTGCGTGTAAACCCTCCTCGCCCTCCTCTGCGCGCCGAGCCGCCCCGCGCGGTGCGGCCTCCGGCTCCACGGGGGAGCTGCCGGTGGCCCCCGCGGCGGCCCCGCCGCGAGCCGCGCTGTGGCGGGGACGCCGCAGGGCGGGCGACGTGTCCGTGGGCGTCGTGCTCCTCTGGGAGGTCGTCGTCATCGCCGCCGCCGTCGTCGTCCGCGTCGTCGTCGTCGTCGTCGTCGTTGGCGGCGGCGTCGTCGCTGTTGTCGTCGTCGGCGGCTTCGGCGTCTCGACGTCCTCGTCCTCGCCCTCGCCCTCGTCCTCGCCCTCGTCCTCGCCGTCGCCGCCGCCGTCGCCGTCGCCGTCGCCGTCGCCGCCGCCGTCGCCACCGCCATCACCGCCGCCGTCGCCGCCGTCGCCGTGGCCGCCGCCGCCACTGTCGCCGTCGCCATTGCCGTCTTCGTCGTCGTGTTCGCCGTCGCTCGAGAGTCGAAGCTTTGGACACATGTGGTAAATCGGTGGTGCTGGTGTCGTGTTTCCTAGGCTTCTCAGCCTAAAATCGCCTCAAGGTGGAGGACAAAGAGGAGGTGTTTCAGACTCGCACCAGCTCGCACAGGGTGATGAACTACAGTAGGTAATCGCATCAACCTCCCTCCTGCTGCGCTGCTTCGCTGGCACGGTGGCGGGGTTTGCCGCAGGCAACTGGATCAAGGCGAACAGCATTAGCACATGCGGGATGCCATGGTACAGAAGTGCAACAATCGCATCCACGATGCAACAGCTGAGCCTTGCCCTCCTCACGTCATGACTTTTCCCAGCATCCACCGATGCGAGCACGCTTGAGCAGCGGCGCTCAAGCGAGCACACCATACGGTGGGCAGCCCCCTGGGCATGCGCGCAAGAAGACGTGTGGAGCCTCCATCCTCTTCCTGCTCCTCCTCCTCCTCTTCCTCCTCCTCTTCCTCCTTCTTTTTCTCCTCCTCCCCCATCGCCGCTTTTATGAGGAGAAGCATGATAATGACGATGAGGAGGAGGATAATGATGATGATGATGATGATGATGATGATGATGATGATGATGATGATGAGGAGGAGGAGGAGGAGGAGGAGGAGGAGGAGGGGGAGGAGGAGGAGGAGGAAAAGGAGACGGAGGAGGAGGAGGAGCAGGAGGAGGAGGTCCTCCAGGGCCTCTCCGACGGTCTCTGGAGGTATCAGGATGCCCCCCCAAAGGCAATCTATGTGTAGATCTACACACATGGCTATACAACACATCGATCCTCGATCGTCGTCCTGTTTGTTTCGGGGGCCGTGTGCTATAGATCTCGACCCCTTCCCAAATGCAACTTCCTGGGGGTGGACAGTGTTGCACTGGTCCTGGGGACTGGAAAGGCCCTTGGACACTGAAATGGCGGACCAACACCGGGATCGGGGACATCGATCTGCTGGAGGTCCGAGACATCCTCCCGCTTCTCCTCCTCAGACGACCCCCAAGCCTCTCTAGGGGTGCGTTTTGACTAGCCTCCTGGGGCCTCCCCCGGTGCGCTTAAAACGGTAACCAAAACCACGATCATCGAACCTCAATCCCCGAGCATCCTCCTCCTCCTCATCCTCCTCCTCCTCCTCCTCTTCCTCCTTCTTCTTCTCCTCCTCCCCCATCGCCGCTTTGATGAGGAGAAGCATGATAATGATGATGAGGAGGAGGATAATGATGATGATGATGAGGAGGAGGAGGGGGAGGAGGAGAAGGAGAAGGAGAAGGAGGAGGATAAGGATAAGGCCCTTGGGGGTCTGTCAACTTCGCCTACCGACAGGCATGCCGACCCCTGGGAAAAACATGGATGCGAGCCCCGATTCACCACCTGTAGGCTGTGGGGGGCCGCCTGAGGCGACGGGGCCCGCCTCCGTTGAGACGTGGTCCCCGAGCCTCGCTAGCAGGGGAACCCTGCCTCGGCTAAGCGCTGGAGCTGGTGCAGGCGGAGGGGAGCTGCCTCACTCTGTGGGCGCACCCCCCGC
>CAUYUJ010020402.1:92500-100000 GCA_963575745.1 Prorocentrum cordatum
ACAGGGACCTCGAGCTCCATTGAAAGCGATGTGCACAAACGCTGTGCTAACAACTGCATATGGTCGGGTCCTTTGCCAGGATAGTTCACTACGGGCGCTCTTGCCCTCCCTGGGCCCTGGGATGGGGGAGGGGGAGGAGGGGAGAGGAGAACGGGACGAAGAGGAGCGGGAGGGGGGGAGGCGGCGGGAGGGGGGCAGGAGAAGGAGCAGACGTAGCCCGAGACGCGCCGATCCATCCGATGGGAGGCTGGCGCACTGACCTTACAGGAGGCAGGGCCTCACCGCGACCGAGCAGTGGACCGCGGGGAGAGAGGCCCCCCACCGAGTAGGAAGGAGCGGCGTGCCTGTGCTCACCGGCCAGAGGCGGGAGCACGGATTTGCCACGACAGTTTCTAACATGACCCCCCCACCCAAACTCTCCGCCCACCCCACATCAGCCCATCGACAGTTCATAGTTCGGCGCTCTGGCGTGCCGCCAGCAGGCATCTGTGAGCAGAGACGTGGGAGCCCCAGGAGCGTTCTCTCTGACGCTCTGGCAAAGAGTGAAGTTCGAATTTCACAGCGTGGAAGACATGCAATGCGATGATCATCCTGCGTATGACCGCTGGGCGAAGCATCGTGTGGAGAGGCATGGTCCTGCTCGGTGCCGAGTCCCCACATGACGAATAAACGAGGATTCGGGAAGGCGCGGGGGAGGGCGGTGAAATGCGTGAGATGGGTGCCTTGCCGATGATGACACATCGAATCCCGTGAAGAGCAGCCGACGTGTCAAGGGCGAGGCTTCAGAACGTGCATCCTGTGGGGGGACATCCGACCCGCGTTGAGTATCTTGGCCGCGCACCACTGGTTTGGGGGGGGGGACCATCTGCGCGCGCTCGCGCCACAGTGATTGCCGGCGGAGCTCTAAATCGGCAAGGACCTCGAATACAGTGCGGGCGTGGCCGCAAGAAACCCTCGCAAGAAACCCAACCCAACCCGAGCGCCCTGAACGCAGTAGCTTCTCAACGGCATCGGGGAGTCGCCGCGCAGCGCGCGGATCGAAGACACCCAGGATGCCCTGGCGAAAAGCACCTGGTTTCTTGATGCGCTTCTCCAGTGCGTTGGATCCAGCACTTTCCAACGCCTGGCGACAGTGGAGGCGAAAGCGCGTCGAGGAACGTGGGCGCAGACAGAGCGCGAACGACAGCCCGTTGAGGCCCAAGGCGCTGGCCATCGCGTGCGGCTTGGGCGGCCGCCTCGCGGCTGGCCCTCTGGGCGGCGCCCAAGCAAGCAATCGATATTGGTCTACGAGATGGGATTCGGATGGGGCGGCCGCTAGCCATCGAGGAGTGCACCTCATCAATGCTCTGCTGCTGCTGCTGCTGCTGCTGCTGCTGCTGCTGCTGCTGCTGCTGTTGTTTCCAGGAGGGCGGACTCAGGAGTCCGCGGAGCCATCGGGTTGGAACGGCATGCAACTGGGCTGTCTCCACGAGCGCATGAAGCCAAGGACGCCGCACCCCTTCAATCGTTAAAGAACAAGACCGCCATGCCGCGGCTGCGCTATAGGTGAGGATGGAGGGGAGCCCCCCTTTTCCCAGCGAGCGGAATGAGTGGACATCGGCGAGCTTCAATGAGTCGGGGGATCGCCAGCAAACCTGGTGTAGCGCAAAGATCTCGCATCGCAGGATTTTGTCATCGACGGCAACCAACTGCGCGAGATATGACAAGACAGGCATCGTCGAGGTAACGTGCGTAGACACACTGGTTGCCATCGCAACATCAGCGGCAGCCTGGAGCTGAACGCGTGTCCACCACAGCTGAACAGACTGCCATGAGCTGCAGCGGGAGCCTGGCAGCCTGGAGCTGAAGCTGGGCAGCAGCCCGCATCTGCACAGCGGGCGTGGCAGCAGGAACCATGTGCACACCTGAGTACCTGCAAGCCCCGGCAACGGCAAACGCAAACCATACAGGGGCGAGTAAGGCGAGAAGAGCGCGACCTTCGGCCTCGACTCCGGGCAAGCACGCTCCCCATAAAGGCACACGGCTACATTGTGTGGCCTGGAGTGCAAGATTCGCCAGCTTACGCTCGGCTCGAAGAGGTGCCGAAACGGCGCTGAGCAGGCTGGCCTCTGCTAGCAGCAGCCCCATGTCGTCGGCGCACGCCGCCGCAAGGGAGTCGAAAGGGGAGCAGTCCGCGGAGGTAGCCAAGAAGAGCGTCGAGTGCATGTGCCTAGAGGGAACCGCTCAACGGACATCCCTGTAGGTCGCTGGAGCTGATCAAACAAAAAATGGCTCCCTAGAGGGCTCAAGCCTCGTGAAGCCGAGCGGGAGCTCATATAAGGCGCGAGCGGCGTTCATGAAGCACTCGGGGAGGACGTGTGCAAGGAGGGAAAGGAAGATGAACACCTGGGATAGGCCAGGGAACGCAGCGCGCACATCAAACGAGAGAAACATCGGCCAGCACTGAGGGAAGTAGGAAACGCAGCGGGCCTCGAGGTCGAATGGAACGATGTTGGCAATGAATTGGCGCCCTGGGACAAACCCCTGTTGCACGGGGTCCGTGCGTTCCTTGACTAGACGGGTCAAGGCTCGATCAATAGCCGACGCCATGATCGTAGAATCGGCGCTCTTCAAAGCTCACAGGGCGGACGCAGCCATCGTCCCAAATACAGTCGATATCATCGGCGGTTGGGAGGAAACGTAACTCAGAGAAGTTAAAACCATAGGGAGCGTGGCCAGTCGAGAACATCTGCACCATCTTTACGCCGCAGCGCGGCAGAGGCGGCCCGCACTCGCGCTCGGGCGGCCCGGGCAAAACGGAACGCGCAACTTGACCGGCGGGAGGAGGGGAAGCCAGGCGAGGGCGGCCGCGAGGGAGGGAAGGGAGGGAGGAGCGAGGGCACCCACATGGCGAGGTGCGTCGCCGTGGAGCGGCAGAACATCTGCAACATGGCAGCATGCTAAGCAGACGTTGCGTCAGGCGTCTTGCAGCGCACGGCAGCTGGTCAGGGCCGGGGGGTCGACGGGCGGGCGCGCTCCAGGGCGCATGCCCACAGCTGATGTTCTGTGGGGACGGGCAGGTCGGCGGTGGGGGTAGGAGGAAGAGGAGGAGGAGGAGGAGGAGGAGGAGGAGGAAGTGGAGGAGGAGGAGGAGGAGGAGGAGGAGAAGGACGAGGGGGAGGGTGAGAGTGAAGAGGGGTCAAAGGGGAAGGCTTTTGGACGGTTCTGTGAGGGGCAACGTTAGGGGGGACCGGCTCACGGGGGGGCAACATCGACATGGAAGCGGCGAGGCATCGCCGGCAGATCGGCGACGGGCCCCCGATAGCGCACCCGCACAGTCCTGGAGATTCCCGGAGATCGTGGCGCCACAATGCTTTCACGACGGGCTGCTCTGCCTCAGTCTCGGGCCCCAGGACCCTCACCCATCGATCGGGTCGAGTTCTGCACGAGGCTGCAATGTTTCGTGAGGTCGGGCCTCGAGGTTTCTGCCCCTGGTCGGGCCTCTGGAGGCCTCCAGAAGCGTCTGGGGATCGACCTTGAGGGGTCGTCGTCGTCGTCGTCGTCGTCGTCGTCGTCGTCGTCAGGAGAACAGAAGGGCCCCATCTCTCCTCCTCCTCCTCCTCCTCCTCCTCCTCCTCCTCCTCCTCCTCCTCCTCCTCGTCCTCATCCTCCTCGTCCTCCTCGTCCTCGTCCTCCTCGTCCTCCTCCTCGTCCTCGTCCTCGTCTCCTCCTCCTCCTCCTCCTCCTCCTCCTCCTCCTCCTCCTCCTCCTCCTCCTCCTCCTCCTCCTCCTCCTCCTCCTCGCAAAACACCCCCCGCCCGTCGCCCGACCGCCGCCCCCACGCGTCCGGGCCGGCGCTGCCAGGCGAGGCCTCGCACGGCCGCGGGCGGGGCGGCGTTCCGGGCGCGCCTCGGGCGCCGCGGGGGCCTCGTCGTCGAGGCGCTCGCCGGCGGAGACCACGTCGACGACGACGGCAGTCACGGCAACGGCGGCGGCGACGGCGGCGACGACGAGTTCGTCGCCGCCGCCGCCGCCGCCGCCGCCGCCGCCGCCACCGTCACGTCGTCGCCGCCGTTGCCGTCGTCGTCGTCGCCGCCGCCGTCGCCGTCGCCGCCATTGCCATTGCTGGCGCCACCATCGTCATATTCATCGTCGTCGTCGTCGTCGTCGCCGTGGTCGTCGTCGTTTAGAGAGAGAGAGAGAGAGAGAGAGTGAGAGAGAGAGAGAAATAAGAGAGAGAGAGAGAGTGAGAGAGAAATAAGAGAGATAGTTACACAGAGGGCGTGAGAGAGTGAGAAAAAGAGGAAAAGAGGGAACATGGAGAGGGATAGTGTGAGCGAGAGAAGAAGATTTTACCAACACCCGTCAACCTCTCGTCGCACTGGCCTTCCCGTCGGCGCACGTTCGGTGGTAATCACTCTTAGCGCGTTCCGCTCGTCCTCGCTGCGTTGGACCAGCCGTCCGCGAAGCGAAACATGCGGGAGGGAAAAAGGTACTGTCTCAGGAGCCCCCCGGGGGCCAGGCCGCCAAGCCGATCTCAGTGGGCAGCGCGAAGAGGTGTGTGGGCTGGCCGACGCCTCCTGCTTCCCGCGATAGCACGGCAGATCGTCTCAAGCGCAGCCCTGGCTCTGTCGTTTACGCGCCCATAGGCAGGAGGTGCTCCAACCCTCCACGAGTGGCGCCAGGGCGGGCGCTGGGAGATCCCTCTAAGCCGCGCTCGTATGCCCCCCATCAAACTATCATCGAGGGACAGGTGGAGGTGGTCTAGCTAGAAGAAGAAACATCGCCATAACAATAAACTTTTGGCGCTCCGCGCGGATTTCTTGGACCCGCACTGGACCGCGCGCCAGGGGAGGCGCCGCAGGCGCCGTCGGGGGTTGGCCCAGCGCGGATCAAATAAATCCGCGCTGAGCGACAGCAGTTCATGTTTATGGCCCTTTTTCTTCTTCGACTCGCCCCAGCGCGCCCTCGAGGAGCCGCCCGAGGATCGGGCACGCGAAGAAGCGCCGCTGGTCGTCCAACTCCGTCCGCGCACCCGAAGCGGCAAGCCCGCAAGAGCCGCGCCCTCCACGCAGCGACCGCCCGTCGGCTTGCTGCGCGCCGCTGCGGCCCAGGCAGCCGACGCGCATGACGCAAGCACCTTCAGCAGCAGGGCCCTCAACCGCTCCTGCTGGACGTCGACGATCCACACCTAGAAGAAGAAGAAGAAGAAGAAGAAGAAGAAGAAAAATAAGAAGACACATCGCCATAAACATAAACTGTTGGCGTTCCGCGCGGAGTGCCAAAAGTTTGTGCTTGTGAAATGTTTCCCCTCTTCGACTTCAGCCGCTCCCACTGGGCGTCGACGATCCACACCGTGAGCCTCGGCCACCGGGCCACCGCACGTCTGGTCAGCCGGGGCGCCGGCTCGTCGGGCAGGAGCTCGGATGGTGGGCTGTGCGTCCTCCGTCCTCGGCCGACCGCCGCTGCCCTCTGGCATGAAGTCGGGCACGTCCCCCTACTGGCGGATGTTGGAAGACAAGTAGAGCATACGCAGAACAGACTCAGCAATAGTCAGAACATACTATATCCCCAAGACTATTGTTTGACTGTTTTTGAATATTCCTCCTGTAGAGTGGCAAGCCCGACTTAACGCCGCTGCCCTTTGCCACGGGGATGTATTGCAATTTCTCCCTATCCTCTTGAAGCGCGCAGCGTCCAGCTTTGGACACCCGAAATGGGTACGGAACAAATGGGTACATTGCCCAACAACACATGCTGTCCCAAACCAACAGCGGCCGCTGTTGGGGGCCCGTGTGGGGGCACCGCCTCGTAAACACACACAAACACACACACGCACACACATACATATATATACACATATATATATACACATATATATATATGTATATACAAGACTGCATTGGCGCTGCGCGCCATGCACCTTGGCCCTTTGAGTTCTGCACGCAAACGGACTGCGTGCGTGCGTACATGCGCGCATGCATGTATACACGCGCACGTGCACGCACGTTCCGTATAAATGTCTAGGTGTATACAATATACTTACATTGTTGTATGTGTGTATACAGCGTACCTGTGCACATATAGATTTATGTAAGGGTAAGTATGAACATGCATATGCAACTCGTACGTGCTTTGTCGGTGCACGCCCATCTGTACATAAATATATATATATATATATATATATATATATATTCAGAAAAAGAATAAATCATATAACTATGGCTTCGCATACACATGCGTATCTCAGGCGGTAATGGCCTGACCAGTTGCTCAGGACATCTCGCAAATGAAAGGTGCGAGGGTCTCAAGCATGAATGGCTAGATTACCATGGGACAATGCATCGCCGAGGTCAGTGCGCGAGGATGTCTCAAGCGAAAATGGCCTGAACACTTCCGCTCAAGACATAATTACCGGAACTCTGAGTTACGAGGATGTCTTGGGCACTTCCGGGGGCCTCCCATGGCCCTTTTGGGTCTGTGCTGGGAGCCCTTGGGGGGCCTCTTGGTTCCATTATGGGCTGTCTTGGGGCTCTCGTGGGCGATCGTGGGGCCCGGCTCGGCCGTCTTGAAGCTTTCTTGGGGGCCTTTTGGAGCGCCTTGAGGCGATCTCGGGGGCTTTGAAACCGTCTTGAAAGCTGATGAAAACCGAAAGGGGAATATGCTGTTTTACGAATGGAATGGGACGATGTTTGTGCTTTGAAGGCCCCTTGGGAAGCTTTTTGGGGTGCTTTGGGGGTCTTTATGTTGACATTCGGAAACAAGCGGAAACATCGTGGGGGTGTTTTCGGGGCCCTCGTGGGCCGTTTTGGCGCCTTCATGGGCCGTCCTGGGGCCTTCTTGGGCCGTCTTGGGGAGCTTGGGCCCGCTGGAGCCCCCTTTGGACCCATCTTGGGCACTCCCGGGGACCTCCCACGGCCCTTTTGGGTCTGTGCTGGGAGCCCTTGGGCCTCTTGGTTCCATTATGGGCTATCTTGGGGTTCTCGTGGGCGATCGTGGGGCCCGGCTTGGCCGTCTTGAACCTTTCTTGGGGGCCTTTCGGGGCGTCTTGAGGCGATCTCGGGGGCTTTGAAACCGTCTTGAGAGCTGATGAAATCCGAAAGGCGAATGTGCTAAAATTGTAAGTTTTACGGAGGGAATGGGGCAGTTGTTGTGCTTTGAAGGCCCCTTGGAAAGCTTTTTGGGGTGCCTTGGGGGTCTTTATGTTGGTATTCGGAAACATCGTGGGGGTGTTTTCGGGGCCCTCGTGGGCCGTTTGGGCGCCTTCATGGGCCGTCCTGGGGCCTTCTTGGGCCGTCTTGGGGAGCTTGGGCCCGCTGGAGCCCCCTTTGGACCCATCTTGGACACTTCCGGGGGGACCTCCCATGGCCCTGTTGGGTCTGCGCTGGGAGCCCTTGGGGGGCCTCTTGGTTCCATTATGGGCTGTCTTGGGGCTCTCGTGGGCGATCGTGGTGCCCGGCTCGGCCGTCTTGAAGCTTTCTAAGGGGGCCTTGTGGAGCGCCTTGAGGCGATCTCGGGGGC